>CM051016.1:26594088-26634088 GCA_027704905.1 Muraenolepis orangiensis
TGTGTGTGTGTGTGTGCATTTGTCTGCATGTGTCCGTCTGTGTGTGTGTGTGTGTGTGTGTTTGTGCGCGTGCATGTGCCTGTGTGCATGTGTGTGTGTGTATGTGTGTGTGTGTGTGTGTGTGTGTGTGTGTGTGTGTGTGTGTGTGTGTGTGTGTGTGTGTGTGTGTGTGTGTCTTTATGTGTGTCCAGATCTACCAGGAGCTGAAGAGTAAAGAGTTCAGTGAGACTTTCAGGAAGACCATCGCAAGGAGAGACGGGATCCGATCCTTTGGAGGATTATCAAGAATCTCCAGCGAGGGAACACAGCACTCCTACTCCGGTGAGAACCACACACACACACAAACCAGTGTATGTTTGTGTGTACGGTTGAGTGTGTGTTTTCTGCTGAAAGTGTGTGTATGCATAGTATTGTTGTAGATATTGTTGTAGAAATTCATACTGCGGGAGGGAATGGGGAGTAAGCATTCCTTTGTAAATCTTGTATCTCTTGTATCTTGTGTGTGTGTGTGTGTGTGTGTGTGTGTGTGTGTGTGTTGTGTGTGTGTGTGTGTGTGGTGTGTGTGTGTGTGTGTGTGGTGTGTGTGTGTGTGTGTGTGTAGATGAGGAGAAGGTGGCGTTTGTTAACTGGATCAATAAGGCCCTGGCCAAGGACCCAGACTGCAGCCACCTGCTGCCTATGAACCCGCAGAACGACAGCCTCTTCAAGTCCGTACGGGACGGCATCCTGCTCTGGTACGGCTCACACACAGGACTATCAGTCATTAGAACAACAGAAGATGAAACTGCAGACATCCATTGTAGATTGAGAATGTTTTAGAACAAAAGCATTAAGATGTTGGTTTACAATACCAACATCTCCCATTACAAAGACTCTCAATATACAGCAACATTTGGAACCAATACTCACTTCCTCACTCACACCTCTCACTCACCCTCTCACTCACCCTCTCACTCACCCTCACTCTCACCCTCTCACTCACCCTCTCACTCACCCTCTCTCTCACCCTCTCACTCACCCTCTCACTCACCCTCTCACTCACCCTCTCACTCACCCTCACTCTCACCCTCTCACTCACCCTCTCACTCACCCTCTCTCTCACCCTCTCACTCACCCTCTCACTCACCCTCTCACTCACCCTCTCACTCACCCTCACTCTCACCCTCTCACTCACCCTCTCACTCACCCTCTCTCTCACCCTCTCACTCACCCTCTCACTCACCCTCACTCTCACCCTCTCACTCACCCTCTCACTCACCCTCTCACTCACCCTCTCACTCACCCTCACTCTCACCCTCTCACTCACCCTCTCACTCACCCTCTCACTCACCCTCACTCTCACCCTCTCACTCACCCTCTCACTCACCCTCTCACTCATCCTCACTCTCACCCTCTCACTCACCCTCTCACTCACCCTCTCACTCACCCTCTCACTCACCCTCTCACTGCTTTTGTTTTCAGTAAAATGGTGAACTTGTCTCAGCCTGACACCATCGACGAGAGAGTCATCAACACCAAGAAGATAACCACCTTCACCATGACTGTAAGCCGTGCTCCATGGCCTCTCAGTGACCACACGGCACAGCAGGGGGGACACACAGAGGCAGCCTTTAAACACCACAGGCTTCACAGGCTGAGAGAATGAATGCAGGAGGAATAGATTGATTAATTAAGTGATTCATTCATTAATTTATCATTTGATGGTAACGTAATTTGATTTGATTGATTTGATGATTCGATGATTTTGTGATTTGATGGATGAATTGCCTAAATCATTTGTAAATTAATGATCGTTAACAAAGTGAACTAATTAATGAATGGAAGTATGAGCATCACACCTCACCGCGTGGACCTTCCCGTTCTTCTGCAGGAGAACCTGGATCTGGCCCTGAACTCGGCCTCGGCCATCGGCTGCACGGTGGTGAACATCGACGCCCATGACCTGATGGCCGGGAAACCCCATCTGGTGCTGGGGCTCCTCTGGCAGATCATCAAGACCGGCCTGCTGGCCGACATCGAGATCAGCCGGAACGAAGGTCAGCATGACAGCTTCTATATTCGATTGTAAAGTAAAGTGACTATAGGATGTCTGGTCTAAACCTGTAGGTGTAACAGTCAGTGTCCCGCACTGGGCTCGAACCGACGACGAGAGCTAACACCCATAGGCCCTCTAGCTTCATCGCTAGAATGTATTTTTTGGCGTCGGGGAGTGAGGTTTTACCACTGCACCACCTGCTGGCGTCCGTTGGCGTCCGTTATCTACCTGCTCCTTGAGGACATGTCTCTGGATTCACTCATTCATTCAGTCAGTCATTTTGGATAGGGGCGGCAGTAGCTTAGGAGGTAAAATCGGGTTGTCTGGCAACCGGAAGGTTGCTGGTCCCTCCTGGCCAAGAGCTTTGGTCTCCCTGAGCAACACACCTTATCCTAACGACCCTAACCTTACCCTAACGACCCTAACCTTATCCTAACGACCCTAACCTTACCCTAACGACCCTAACCTTACCCTAACGACCCTAACCTTATCCTAACGACCCTAACCTTATCCTAACGACCCTAACCTTACCCTAACGACCCTAACCTTATCCTAACGACCCTAACCTTACCCTAACGACCCTAACCTTATCCTAACGACCCTAACCTTACCCTAACGACCCTAACCTTATCCTAACGACCCTAACCTTACCCTAACGACCCTAACCTTATCCTGACGAGCCGACTGTCTCCTTGCATGGCTGACACCGCTGTCAGTGTATGGGTGAATGTAAGGGCAATAATTGTAAAGCGCTTTGGGTAAAAGCACTATACAAATGCAGTCCATTTACCACCTACCATAGAAGCCTCTGTTAAATGCTTGTGTGTGTGTATCCGTGTGTGCGTAGCTCTGATCAGTCTGCTGGCCGAAGGAGAGGATCTGGACCACCTCCTGTCCATCTCCCCAGAGGAGCTGCTCCTACGCTGGGTCAACACACACCTGAACAACGCCGGCACCATGCTAATCAGGAACTTCAGCGAAGACATCAAGGTACTCACACACACACACACACACACACACACACAACACACACTACACATAGACCCTCATACATATAAACACACAGGCACACATGCACCTACAAGCACAAAGACACTGTCCATGCTGGCATGGACAGTGTCTACTTGGTCTTTGTATATCATGTTATATCATCGTGTGTCTTTGAGGGAATGGGGAGTAAGCATTCCATTGTACTTGTTGCATATGGCAAATAAAAACATCTTGAATATTGAATCTTGAGTACCAAAACAGCTATATAAATAAATGCATTAAATTGTTTTATTATTATTATTATTATTATTATTATTATTATTACATAACAACACAAACCCACTCCCCGACCCGGTATGGACTCATCTTCCCTGTCTCTCGTTCCCCCTGCAGGACTCCAGGGCCTATTTCTACCTGCTGGACCAGATCTCCCCGAAAGGACTGCGAGAGGACGAGCTGGCCGTGACCATCGACATGACCGGTCTCCACGTAAGTCTTCGTCTTCGCCGCAGAACAATGAAGAGAGAGAGAGACTAGCGGACCGAGGGATCTAGTGGTCCAGCTCCACCGTTTGGAGAGTTGAGCGGTTAATACTGCAAGGGTTACCGGTTTGAATCCCACTCTTTCCAACATTGTGTGCTTTGTAATATTGCTTTGAATTAAATCACAAATCACGTGTATATATATGATACAATAATATGGTAGCCATCGTGCATCATACTAGCAGTAGTAATAGTAATAGTGTTACTCATTACCCATGCCACTAATTCCAGTACTAAATTGGACTAGCAGTAAAAACATTGTTATAATGAATGTCAAGTAATAAACATTGATGTTTGACAGGAAAGTGACTTGGACGGGAGCAGTAGTAGTAGTAGTGGTAGTAGTAGTAGTAGTAGTAGTAGTACGTAGCAGTATCATGATTATTATGACTTATAAGTGCTATATCGATTTATATTGGGCAGAAGAGTGACCCGGACCGGAGGGTTGAGCTCCAGTTGCAGCAGTACTACTACTACTACTACTAATAGTAGTAGTACAAGTAGTAACAGTAGTAGTACTAGTAGTAACATCATGAGTATCATGCAGGAGAGTGACCAGGACCTAAGGGTGGTGCTCCAGTTGCAGCAGTGCTAGTACTTATAGTAGTAATACTAGTAGTAACAGTAGTAGTACTAGTAGTAACATCATGAGTATCATGCAGGAGAGTGACCTGAAGCGGAGAGCAGAGCTCATGCTGCAGCAGGCGGCCAGGATGGACTGCAGGCAGTTTGTGTCGCCCCATGACGTCTCCTCTGGGAACAGCAAGCTCAACCTGGCCTTCGTAGCCAACCTGTTCAACATGCACCCCTCGCTGCCCACCGCCGACAGCCACGTGGACCCAGACATGCACATCGAGGGTGAGCCACATGTTCAGTAGATAGATGCAAACATATACACACTTGGATTCAGACGCGAGACACACACACGCACACGCACGCGCCCGCACGCACACGCACACACACACACACACACACACACACACACACATTTACATTTACATTTACATTTAGGGCATTTGGCAGACGCTTTTATCCAAAGTGACTTACAAGGTGTACATTAGTTGAAGCAGACAATAGCATAACGCTGAGGTACCCAACATAAAAATAGAGCAGTTCACAAGTATTCATATTGACAAGATGAATAACACAATTTCGTACTGCTAGGTCACCTGCTTAAGTAGCTGTGATAAGAGCGTGTTAACAACATTAAGGACATACACTTGCTAACATATACAACATGCTAAGAGCTATTAATGTCAGGACTTAGGCAAGTTTAGGGGTTTCACAAAGGAGAGTCCAGGTGGACTCTGAACAGGTGGGTCTTGAGTCTCTTGCGGAAGCTGGCGAGGGACTCTGCCGTCCTGACATGAGACGGGAGTTCATTCCACCACTGTGGGGCCAGAGCCGTGAAGAGCTGTGTTTTGGACGAGCGATGTTTGGTTGACCTTAGTGAAGGTCGAACAAGTCGCCTGGCAGAAGTTGAGCGGAGCGCTCTGGCTGGGATGTAGGGCTTGACCAACGCCTGGAGGTAGGCTGGGGCAGTTCCATTGACTGCCCTAAAGGTCAGCACCAGAGTCTTGAACTTGATGCGAGCATTTACCGGAAGCCAGTGGAGATCGCGGAAGAGAGGGGTCACGTGGGAGAATTTCGGTAGGTTGAATACCAGGCGTGCTGCTGCGTTCTGGATGCGTTGGAGGGGCTTGGTTGCAGAGGCGGGGAGTCCCCCACACACACACACACACACACACACACACACACACACACACACACACACACACACCACACCACACACACATAGTAGAAGGCAGTATAGCTCAGGAGGTTGAGCAGTCGGCTCGCTGGTTCGATCCCCGGCTCCTCCGAGCTCCTAACTGTCGTGGTGTCCTTGAGCAAGACCCCCTAACCAGGAGCTGGCTGTCTTTGCATGGCTGACTCCGTGGTTGGTGGTTGGTGGTTGAATGTGAACACAGACAAACAAGCAGGCAACCAGACAGACAAAGTATAACCTCCTCCCATCTGCAATGGTTGGGGTAAAACAATTGCCACCACCTGAGGATGTTGGATGAGAATGAGTTGAACCACCCAGCAAACCACCAACATAGTGCTTCACAATGAGGTGCACATTGTGCACAGCTCACTGGTTTGTAATCATTACTCATAGTTAGTGGTAAACACAGATTAGCACCTCCATAAACGGTGGACAGGAGTCCACTGTGGACTGAGCTGCTGATCAGCTACCATCAGCATGTAGAACTAGGTATAGGTATATATATTATTATTATTATTATTATTATTATTAGGTATATACCAGTGGCAACCCCCCCCCCCGATTCGTAATTTGGTTGTTCTAGTCAGACGGACGTCACGGAGGAGTCACTTTATGCCTTATCTCATTTAGGCAGATAATATTGTCGCAGCCAATTTCCAAGTTGACCAAGTTGAGCTAATGACAAGACATATGCCAGAGAAATTTGCTGATTATTGATCGCGGTTTTGTAACTCTTAGTTACGTTAAGTCTTTTCACGTTAAGCGATGCAAAGACTCTCAAGTCTCTCTCAAGTCAAAACTCTCAATTTAAATGCACAACAATTCTTAACAAACTCAAGACAGCCATTAACTAATCAGTCAACAAGTGTGTGGAAACAAAATGCAACAACCAGCTCAACGAGACGCAACACTGAGACAAAACCAGCAAAGACAAATGAGTCTCACTCACCAATGATGATCACTTAAAGACCAAATCCATTCTCCTGTCCTTTTCAGATCCAAAAGAAGTTGCCTTTCAATAGCTATGGAAGCTAATGCAGTGAGTCGGGATTGTCCTGTTGTGTTCCTCCATATGTTTTTATCCGTTTGAGGGCGGAAAATGTCCTTTCCACAGATGCAGTGGTGACGGGGATCGTTAAAACTTTTCCATCTTTTCACTGAATGGTCGTCTTGAAAATGGTACTAACAACAATTCCGCAACAACATCATCTTCACCTGTTGCCATTTTGATCTAAAAAACCTACGTAGAAATGGTGGGACCGAGAAAGACAAACAAATCAACGTAACACTGTAATATAACAGATCAACAACACAGATACCATTTTATTAATTTTATTTCAATTGTATAAAATTGTATTAATACAATTAATTCGATTTTATTTTGTTCCATCTGAGGGTTCCAGGGTCTTCTCTGAATACCTTGAAGGCCCTGACGCTTCACCACTGGTATATACATATACATAAACATATATATATAAATGCTGTTGCACGTATTTACATATTAAAAGGGGGGCTTTTATTGTGGTGTGAAAAACGATGAAAAATGTTTTACTTCCTTGGTTTGTTATGTGTGTTCCATAACAAAAATTAGTAACAACTACAATATAATGAAAACTATTAGAACGTAAAAATGCTCACTGTATTATTTTTTGGCACATTCAGCGTTACTCCGCTCTCTCCCACCTGGATGAGAGCAACTCCCACGTGAGAAGGCTGTTCATAGACTTCAGCTCAGCTTTTAACACCATCATCCCCTCCAAACTCATCTTCAAACTTGGTGACCTCATGAAAACCAAGAACCTTGACATCAACCCCTCAGTTTGTAACTGGTTATTAGACTTCCTAACCAACAGACCCCAGTCAGTCAGGTTAGCCCATCTCACCTCCTCCACCCTCACCCTAAACACCGGCGTTCCACAAGGCTGTGTGCTGAGCCCTCTCCTCTACTCCCTCTTCACACACGACTGCACTCCTGTACAAAGACCATCATCAAGTTTGCTGACGACACAACGGTGGTGGGCCTCATCAAAAACAACGATGAGGCAGCCTACAGGGAGGAGGTCCAGCACCTGGTGGCCCTCAACACCAAGAAGACCAGAGCTGGCGCACACGCCCCCATCCTCATCAACGGAGTGGAGGTCGAGCGTGTCTCCAGCTTCAAATTCCTGGGGGTCCACATCTCCGAGGACCTCTCCTGGTCCCTCAATACTACCCCTTCCTGCAATAAACACTACCCACCACAAACGGTGTCTGAGGAAGGCACAACAATTTGTAGATGACCCCTCATACCCCAACCATGGACTGTTTGCCCTCCTCCCCCCGGGAGGCGCTATAGAGACCTCTGTTCCAAGTCAAGGAGGCTTAGGAACAGCTTCTTCCCCTCAGCTGTCATCTCCCTGAACTCTGGACCACGAAGACAGCCCCCCCCCCTGCTGCCCCCCCCCCTGCTGCTGCCCCCCCCCCTGCTGCTGCCCCCCCCCGGCTGCTTCACCTCTGCTGCCCCCCCCCCGGCTGCAGCCCCCCCCCCCTGCTGCCCAACCCCTGCTGCTGCCCCCCCCGGCTGCTTCACCTCTGCTGCCCCCCCCCCTGCCCCCCCCTGCCCCCCCCTGCCCCCCCCCTGCCCCCGGCTGCTTCACCTCTGCTGCCCCCCCCCCCTGCCCCCCCCTGCCCCCCCCTGCCCCCCCTGCCCCCCCCCTGCCCCCCCTGCCCCCCCTGCCCCCCCCTGCCCCCCCCCTGCCCCCCCCCGGCTGCTTCACCTCTGCTGCCCCCCCCCCCTGCCCCCCCCTGCCCCCCCCCTGCCCCCCCCTGCCCCCCCCTGCCCCCCCTGCCCCCCCCTGCCCCCCCCCTGCCCCCGGCTGCTTCACCTCTGCTGCCCCCCCCCCCTGCCCCCCCTGCCCCCCCCTGCCCCCCCCCTGCCCCCCCCTGCCCCCCCCTGCCCCCCCTGCCCCCCCCCTGCCCCCCCCCTGCCCCCCCCCTGCCCCCCCCGGCTGCTTCACCTCTGCTGCCCCCCCCCCTGCCCCCCCCTGCCCCCCCCTGCCCCCCCCCTGCCCCCCCCGGCTGCTTCACCTCTGCTGCCCCCCCCCTGCCCCCCCCTGCCCCCCCCTGCCCCCCCCCTGCCCCCCCCTGCCCCCCCCCTGCCCCCCCCCGGCTGCTTCACCTCTGCTGCCCCCCCCCTGCCCCCCCCTGCCCCCCCCTGCCCCCCCCTGCCCCCTACACCTATAACAATCACCACCAATGTCTCTGACTAACTGTAAAAAAAGAAAAAAGAAAAAAAATCTCAACAACTACCTCTCTATAGTTGACATGTGTATTACTAAGATACCTGGTTACTGTACCTGACATATCTATTTAAATCTGTTATAGAACTGCTCCTACTCCTGTATATACATATAGATTTATACTTAACATACATTTATATATATGTATCCTGCTTTCACTAATAGCATACCCCTGATCCCTACGTTAAATGATCACTTACCTGTATATACATATACCTATTATTATGCTCATATCACATTTATACCCAGACTGTCTTTTAACCTGTACACTTAAACTGTCCATTATATTATATTACCATGAGCTTTACTGTAACCTTTGCACTCTGGTTAGATGCTCAATTATTTTGTGTTGTGTTGTCTTGTGCTGTACAATGACAATACATTAGAATCTAATCTTATGGACGGCGATATTAGATAAAGTGCTGACGCTAATTGTCTCATAGCATTATCTTGTTTTGATTACGTTTGGTTTTGTTTCATTTCCCCAGCCGAGTCCAGAGAGGAGAAAACCTTCCGGAACTGGGCGAACTCACTGGGGGTATCTCCCTACGTCCACCATCTGTACTGGTACGCAACCTATGGTTCATCTCCATCCAACATTCTCTCTATACATTATCATCTGTACTGGTACGCAACCTATGGTTCATCTCCCTCCACATTATCTCTATACATTATCATCTGTACTGGTACGCAAGCTATGGTTCATCACCCTCCACATTCTCTCTATACATTATCATCTGTACTGGTACGCAACCTATGGTTCATCACCCTCCACATTATCTCTATACATTATCATCTGTACTGGTACACAAGCTATGGTTCATCACCCTCCACATTATCTCTATACATTATCATCTGTACTGGTACACAAGCTATGGTTCATCACCCTCCACATTATCTCTATACATTATCTTCTGTACTGGCACAAAACCCGTCCTATGGTTTATCAATATCAACATTATATAACATTGTCTCTTAAAATGATCATTATCTCTTGATGATCATTACAAATTGCACTTAGGCCTGTATCTATTCCAGATAACTTTTATTGGCGCAGAGAGAAACTAATTTCCCAGAAGGAGAAACTCATTTACCAGAAGGTCAAATAAATTAAATCATTTAAAAATACATTAACTATATGAAGGTCTGTGTAATGTCAACTGTCTTAGACTGTGAAAATCTCTCCTCTACTAATCTATACCGTTTGTGTTTCTTACTTACGTACATACGTTATGTTAACTGATGTGGTTGTGGTTGTCGTGTGTGTGTGTGTGTGTGTGTGTGTGTGTGTGTGTGTGTGTGTGTGTGTGTGTGTGTGTGTGTGTGTGTGTGTGTGTGTGTGTGTGTGTGTGTGTGTGTGTGTGTGTGTGTGTGTGTGTGTGTGTGTGTGTGTGTGCACGTGTGTGTGTGTTGCAGTGATCTGCAAGACGGCCTGGTGATTTTCCAGCTTTACGAGAAGGTGAACGTCCCCGTGAACTGGAAGAAGGTCAACCCGTCTCCGTACCCTGTGTTGGGGGCGAACATGAAGAAGGTAACGCCATACCACAAGGCAGGAGTACACACAAACGTGTGTGTGTGTGTGTGTGTGGGTCCCGCATGTCACCTCTCAGATGAATGAACTTGAATCTTGAAGGTTATGAATGAATCTTATATCTTAACATTTAATTTGTACAACGTACTGTATATTTCACAAATGTCTCCTATTTGTGGAACGCTTTGTGAATGAAAGATTTCGAGAAGTTCAGTTCATATAACAACGTTCCGCTCGCCAGCTGGAGAACTGTAACTACGCCGTGACGCTGGGGAAGAGCGCGGCTCACTTCTCCCTGGTGGGGGTCGGGGGGGAGAACCTGAACGAGGGCAGCGCCCTGCACACCCTGGCTCTGCTCTGGCAGCTGATGAGGAGGTACACACGCACGCACACACACACGCACGCGCACGCACGCGCACGCGCACGCACGCGCACGCGCACGCACGCGCACGCACGCGCACGCACGCACGCACGCACGCACGCACGCACGCACGCACGCACGCACGCACGCACGCACGCACGCACGCACGCACGCACGCACGCACGCACCATACTGGTGGGGGTTGGAATGGAGGGCCAATTCGGGGGAAATTATGAGGCCATTTTTGTGGGCCGAGGTTTTTTCTATTATTGGAATATTCAAATAATGACATTTTTAATATTATAATCATATTTGTACTGTTCCTTCTCAACAATATTCATTGTTACAACATAGGCCTACTGTACCGTGTACGATTGGGACTTGTTTAACATTGAACAGATTTATAAACCGGTTCATTGAATGAGCTCGTTCGTCTGTGGTTGCGACATGATCTCATATAATCTTAATTCAGCTTACTTGATTCTGAATAAGCGACACAGCCTTTCATTTCAAGCGTGTTACAGTGGCGTTTTCTTTCCTAGCGGTCACTCTAAGCTGCTTGTTTTGGGTGCTCTGGGGGGCTCCAGGTACACGGTGATGGTGCTCTCAGACCTGGGCGACGGCCAGAAGATGGGCGATCAGATCATCCTCAACTGGGTCAACACCACGCTGAGCAAAGGACACAAGGACACACAGATCACCAGCTTCAATGTATGTGTAGTGTGTGTGTGTGTGTGTGTGTGTGTGTGTGTGTGTGTGTGTGTGTGTGTGTGTGTGTGTGTGTGTGTGTGTGTGTGTGTGTGTGTGTGTGTGTGTGTGTGTGTGTGTGTGTGTGTGTGTGTTTCAGGGGTGGGGGAGTCGGAGAGAGAGAGAGAATGTGTGCAATGTGTCTACATGTTTGTGTTTTGACTCGTGTGTGTGAACATGTGTGTGTGTGTGTGTGTGTGTGTGTGTGTGTGTGTGTATACTGTGTGTGTGTGTGTGTGTTGACTGTGTGTGTGTTGACTGTGTGTGTGTGTGTGTGTGTGTGTGTGTGTTCCAGGACAGGCTGATCAGCACTAGTCTACCAGTGCTGGACCTTATCGACACCATTGCTCCCAGCGCTGTTAAGCAGGAGATGATCAAGAGAGCAGAGAAGGGAATCCTCAGCGCCACGGACAAACTCAACAACGCCAAGTAAAACTGTCTGTCTGTCTGTCTCCCTGCCTGCCTCACTGTCTGTCCATCTGTCTGTCTGTCGGTCTATCTGTAGGTATGTTGGCCTGCCTGTCTCACTTTCTGTTCATCTGTCTGTTTGCCTAATTACTGACTTCAGTTTGTTCTCTCTATCTCTCTCTCTACCCACACCCCCTTTGTGTCTCTTTGTCTCTCTCTCTCTCTCTCTCTCTCTCTCTCTCTCTCTCTCTCTCTCTCTCTCTCTCTCTCTCTCTCTCTCTCTCTCTCTCTCTCTCTCTCTCTCTCTCTCTCTCTCTCTCTCTCTCTCGTACCACCTTTTTTCAGGTATGCCATCTCGATGGCCCGTAAAATCGGCGCCAGAGTCTACGCTCTTCCCGATGACCTCGTGGAGGTGAAGCCCAAGATGGTGCTGACCGTGTTCGCCTGCCTCATGGGCCGCGGGATGAAGAGGGCCGGCCGCTGATCCCCGCACGCACACACACACACACACACACACACACACACACACACACACACACACACACACACACACACACACACACACACGTGTCCTCACATTTACAATTTAGAATCCCCCTCTGCCTGCATTGATAACATGTAAACATTGGGTCTCGGTATTGGTACCTAGTATTAGTACTAGCGCTCATACTAGCACTGGTAGTATTAGCACTAGTACTTATTCTCTCAGTTGTTCCTGCGTATAATCATGTGTACTACACAGTAAAAACATGTTGAGTTTATTTGAGTTTATTTGTTTCTTTGACAGGGGTCAAGCACAACATAACCGTTGGACCAGAGTTAACTAAATAGCTAATTGACATCTGGAAGCAGCAGGAAAATATTAAAAACAGTAGCATACAAACAAAAGAATACAAACAATGATAAACAATACAATTACCAAAACGTACACACATATGCACATGTAGAACAACATCGTACAAAATATACATGACATTGATTTATTGATTGATTGGTTTGACTTGAGCCATGTTTTCAAAGAAATGCTGTTCTAAAAATACTGAAGCGTGTGGGAATGGGTGGAAATTGAGTTCCATTGATCTGCTCCTCTGACTCTAAATGCTGATTGTCCAAAAGCAGTTTTTCCCTAAATTGTAGCCGAGCATTCACCTACCACTGATTGTGCCCGGGTCCTGGTCTCTGTGGTATTATCTCTGCAGTTATAGTTTAGTTATACTTTTGAATGATGCAATGATGGTCCCTGCTTGGTGTTATATATAATCTGACGTTGTGATCACTATGGATATTTCCTGTTTTTGAATGTTTTGTGATTTTATTTTTGTAGCATTTATTTTTTTGTAGGTAAACATACAGTTCCTGTAAGCTATGTGATGTGATCTGTATTACTTCTGCCACGACAGCTGGAGAAGAAAGAGGAAGAACATGTTTGTAAATGTTTAAAAAGTATGTATATAATTATTTCCTGATTAAACAGAATCCCCTAAATACATATTTATTCATCATTTTCTCTTTCCAGAACGTCTTGGTCTTCTTTGTGAACAAGTACATTACACAACTAGGATACACAAATAACACATTTTATCAGGACTACCATTTAATTTTTAACAGTGGAAAAAAGTTTGTATTCTTCAGAATTATTAATAACTGAATATCAATTGGTTTAACTTTGGCATCCAAGGAAGCAATACGACAGGAAATGTGTTCGGCCTACTGTAAATAATAATATCATTATTATAGTCTTATACATCTGACTTTAAATCATGCTGGATCCCAGGTTATAGTTATTATCACACACCTCATCAGTATTTTGATGATATCATATGTTGGGAATAATAGCATGTTGGATTAATCGGATTGTAGACCTGTATTATGATTTATGCATTAAGTGTACTGTCATCACAACTAATGAGGTACAGAGGGAGGTGGTTTTTTTATCAATTATATTTCAGACAGCACTCTAGCAGTCTAGTAGTGGGCAGTAATACAGGTTATTGACTTTCTCATCATAGTGAACTTAGTCTATACAACTATTAATTTGTCTTTAGAGTTTCATTCATTGCTTAGACACTACAAGGGAATGCTTGGACTTCATTGCAATCATTAGCAAAAAAACACTTATATTCAAAAAGGAAATAAACACTTCCTGAAATTGGGACACACACACACGCGCGCGCACACACACACACACACACACACACACACACACACACACCACCTCATACACAAAAAGCAAAATACAAATCCCGGTATGTCCACGGAGGGGCGCTGTTTGTCCATGTTTTTAAGTGAAGTTTGAGCCTCCCTACGTGCCGTAGCAAAACATAAACGTCGTTGTGGAGCGAAAGTTTTCGAAGGGGCAAATACTACTCTCTCTCATCAGTGCACGAAACGTGTGAGAAGTGATGTGCCTCACTGGTTATCACCTACGTTGTTTTAACAATAGTACAAACTCTATCCATCTTTAAAAATGGATGGACTGGAGATGTCAGCGATGATACCGGCTCTTCAAGAGCTCGCCAGGTAACTCATGGTCCTTGTTGGCTAAGCTAGGTTATGGACACACGTTACACTCCTGCTTCAGGACCATAAAGTAACAATGAAACCCTCTGTTGTCAACACTCCCTCTCTCCTCTTCTACCAGTGCCAGCCCTTCAGAGTACAACAAGGCGGTGCAGACATCTCGGCAGATCTTGTGCCAGTTCATTGATGGGATATTGACAGACGTGGATGCGGGTAAGTCATTCGTGTGGTCCTCAGGTTATCAATTAGTATTGTAAATTTTGCTGTCAACATGTAGAACATACTACTAGGTACCACACCACTTACCTAGTAGTACTATCATACTACTAGGTACCACACCAGTTACCTAGTAGTACTATCATACTACTAGGTACCACACCAGTTACCTAGTAATACTATCATACTACTAGGTACCACACCACTTACCTAGTAGTACTATCATACTACTAGGTACCACACCAGTTACCTAGTAGTACTATCATACTACTAGGTACCTGGTGTGGTACCTAGTAGTATGATAGTACTACTAGGTAACTGGTGTGGTACCTAGTAGTACTATCATACTACTGGGTACCACACCAGGTACCCAGTAGTATGATAGTACTACTAGGTACTACCTAGTAGTACTATCATACTACTAGGTACCACACCACTTACCTAGTAGTACTATCATACTACTGGGTACCACACCAGGTACCCAGTAGTATGATAGTACTACTAGGTACTACCTAGTAGTACTATCATACTACTAGGTACCACACCACTTACCTAGTAGTACTATCATACTACTGGGTACCACACCAGGTACCCAGTAGTATGATAGTACTACTAGGTACTACCTAGTAGTACTATCATACTACTAGGTACCACACCACTTACCTAGTAGTACTATCATACTACTGGGTACCACACCAGGTACCCAGTAGTATGATAGTACTACTAGGTACTACCTAGTAGTACTATCATACTTTGCTGGACTTTTCTGGAGTCATTCCAGTTACTGCACTGTTCTGCACTTTATTGATGATGCTGCTGCTCTACTGGCACTTTAAAATGCTTTTAAATACATTATTTATGTATTATATATTTACATACATATCATCCGTCGCTTTATAGTATTTTTATAGTATTGTGTTTTATAAATCCATACTGCGGAGGGAATGGGGGGTTAGCATTGCATTGTACATGTTGTATATCTTGTATAGAGTGGGTTCAGGCTAGGTTTCTACGGTAGGTTTGATGCCATGCAAAGTTATTGTTATTGTCTTTTATTTTATTTTATTTTTTTCCTCAGTGGCTCTGGGGCTGAACAAGAAGTCTAGTTCAAAGCCTTCCTGCCTGATGCTATTAGACTTTGTGCAACACATCATCAAATCCTCCCTGATGTTCGCTAACCCCGCCTGCCAAGGCCCTGAGTACGCAGACGCCGAGCAGAGCTGCCTGGGTGAGAGCAACGCCTGAGCAGAGCGTCACCTGCTAACGATCTAGAGGGGGATGCGTGTGTTCTACAATGTCATACTGCGGGAGGGAATGGGGAGGAAGCTTCCATTGTACTTGTTGCAAATGGCAGATACAATTCTTCAATCTTGAATCTATTCTCCTTGAGAATGCATGTAGGCATGGATGTACTGTATATTTTAGAATATTTTCAAAAACATAAAAACAAATCCTTTTGACCATTCTGCCACCCACTTATTGATCATGTCCCACTTATTGATCATGTCCCACTTATTGATCATGTCCCACTTATTGATCATGTCCCACTTATTGATCATGTCCCACTGTTGGAAAACCATTGTGCTGAATCACGAGTAAATATCAAAATCCTCTTAAATAGCTTAACCCTACCTGTATTTCAATACGGTATTCTGTGGCTACTGCCAGCTGAATGACGAAACACTTGAACATGTCGTCGTCAACGTTATTCTGCTTTTCTCTTCACTTTTTCCTCCCCCGCCTTCAGAGTTCAACCGCTGGGTGGTGGGCCGGCTGCTCCGCGTGGCCGCGGCGCCGGACTGCGAGGTCATCCACCCGCCGGTGTCGGCCGTGCTCCGCACCTTGCTGCACACGCTGCGGGTCCGGGCCCCCGTCCTCTTCGGCGGCCTGGCCGACGAGCTGCTGGACCTGTCCCGGGACCTGTGCGACGTCCTCTGCCACGGAGCGCCCTGGCCCGTCACGCTTCCGGAGCGTTTCCGGGTTCCGGCCGAGTGCCCCCCGCTCCTCCTGGCTTCGCCCGCCGCGCTGGATTCGCTGGCCGCCGCGGCGGTGGGCGTCCTGACCGACGCCCTGAGGGGCGTGGTCTCCCAGCGGGCAACGGTGGCAGCCTGGGAGGTGGCCTGCTTCCTGCTGGCGCACGACGGCGGTGGCAAGCTCCGGCCCGTGGGCATGGCCATGCTGCGACGCCTGGTGGAGCTGGGCGGGTCCCACGAGAACCAGGGCCACGAGTTGTTCGTCGCCTACCTCCGGCTGCTGGACACACACCGCCAGCCGGGACCCGGGGAGGGCGAGCCACGGGACTATGGCGGGGAACTGCTGAGTCTGACCCGCGCCGCCTTTCCGCCGTCCGGAGTGTCGTCATGGCCGCGCACGCCCGCGTTGGAGCCCGTGCACCTGGCCCAGCTTCTTGAGCACGTGTGCGCTGTAGCGGTGGCCGGCCCCGGGTTGGGGTCGGAGGTCAGTGAGTCCCTGTGCGTGCTCTTCGGCTTCCTGCTCTCCGTCCCTCCCGGGGACGAGGGCGCCGCGTCGGTCCGGAGGCGGAGGGTGACGGACGTCTGCGGCGAGCTGGTCCGCACCGTCGGGATGGAGCGCCAGGCCGAGGTATAGTACCGCCCGCCTGTCCATCCGTCTCTGTGTTTCCGACGGTCTGTCGTGTTGTCATGGATCCCCGAAACGTTCTGCTGATGTTCCTCCCTCTCAGTGCGCTGAGGGCTTCCTTCGCGTCGCGCTGGAGGCTGAGGTTGCCGTGGTGACGCGGGAGCTGGAAGGCGACGGGGAGGTGGCTGCCAAGAGGCTGTGTTTACCCAACAGCTCCTCCGCCAGCACGAGTACAAGAAGCTCCGCAACGTGAGTCCTAACATTCAGCTAATCCTACGCATATATACTAAACTAAACTGGCTTTCTTTGTTTTTTGGGTTTGGCCACCCTTTTGGGTGTGTAGTGAAGTCACTAGGGTCTTCAACTAACAGCCAAATATTAATTAATCATTAACTAATTCCGCAATATTGTCGATCGTCTTTTCTAAAGATATCGGTTTTCAACCCTAACCCTTTTCCTGATTCCCAGTTGAATTCATCATTTGAATACCGTGAGATGGTATGCCCTTAAAATGAGCAAATATGAGGTTTGAAACATCACAGAGAAATTAAAGCAATTTTTTGTCTGGTACCGTACTTTACAGATTGATCCCGGTTTATAACGCTATTTTATATTTGTGATATTTATCTATATTGTGTAAAAATGACCCAGAATTATTATGTGTGTGTGACACAACGGTCTCCAGGGAGGTGGACATGCGTGTGCAGAGCGTGGTCTGGGCTGAGACCAGTGCACACCTGCAGCTTCTGCTGACCAGTCTGAACTCTGAGCCCGAGCCCGAGCAGGGCGTCCGTGCTCTGGAGGGACTGTCCCTGGTGCTGCACCTAGCGGCCCTCTGCACGTCTCCCACCAGGTTAGAATACATGCGTACATGCATACATGCATACATGCATACATACATGCGTACATGCATACATGCATACATGCATGCATACATGCATACATGCATACATGCATACATACATGCGTACATGCATACATGCATACATGCATACATACATACATACATGCATGCGTACATGCATACATGCGTACATGCATACATGCATACATGCATGCATACATGCATACATGCATACATGCATACATACATGCGTACATGCGTACATGCATACATGCATACATGCATACATACATGCGTACATGCATACATGCATACATGCATACGTACATGCGTACATGCATACATGCATGCATACATGCATACATGCATACATGCATACATACATACATACATACATACATACATACATACACATATGCATGCATACATACACACAGACAGTCTCTCTATCTCAAACTGCCTTTTTCTTTCTTTTTCAAGATTTAAGATTTGTATTTGCCATATGTCCAATATGGTATATATATATATAAATACAAGTACAAGAAATGCTTACTCCCCATTTCCTCCTGCAGTATGAATTTCTAAAACGGAATACTATAAAAAAAATACAATGTAGTGACTGATGAATATGTGTGTTGAATTGTGCATAAAGCATATAAAAACATTTTAAAGTCCCAGTGGAGCAGCAGCAGCATCAATACAGTGCAGTGCAGTGCAGAACACTGCAGTGCAGTGCAGAACACTGCAGTAAGTGTAATGAGTCCAGAAAGTCCAGATGTAGTATGGATGACAATGTTATTATAGTGGCAGCACTTCTAGCAGTTCAGTAGGCGCACAGCCTATGGGTAGAAACTAACTAATGTCTAAATAAACCAAACTATCTTTCTCTCCTTTAGTCCATCTCCGCTCCTCTGGGTGACCGCTGAGACTCTGGGCAGGGCCCTGAGGAGCTGCCAATCACTGCTAGAGGGCGGGGCCAAGAGCAGCTCTAGCCACGCCCACATTCAGTCGGCTTTCCAAAGCACTGTCATGGTGCTGGACTCTATCCTCTACCTGACCAGTGAGAGAGAGAGAGACACACACACACACACACACACACACACACACACACACACACACACACACACACACACACAAACAACTACTCTGAAACCTTGATGAATGAAATAACTTGTGCTGCATGATTTCAAGTATAATTAAAAGACATTTTACATTTTCTACTATTTGGTTAATACAATTTTTATGTACATACCTTTTCTAACTTCTGACTAAATAAAGCACTGAATCCCATCCACACAGCATGCAATTTTCTGGAAAAACATGTATGGTCATGAAATAGTGCTCTCCTCTGTGGTCAGTGAGCAGTCAAGACCAGGGGCAGGAGGGCCTCCACAGACGGGTGTGCTGCCTGCTGTCTCTGCCCTGGGTGTCGGAGCTCAAGGCCCTGCCTGCCTACCCGGCCTGCGGGTTCCCCTCCGGCCTGCCAGCCCTGGCTCAGTCCCTGGGCCCCTGCTGGAGTGAGTGGCCCCCGCTAACATGGGTCAACTATGGGGTTTTTTTTTTATGATTTTTGCTATTGCTGCATAAATGACAGTATGAGGGATCAAATATACAATACTGTACATTAATACTAATGCAAATGGTAATGAAATGAAAGTCTCTCTCTCAAGACTCTAAGGCCCAGGCGGAGTGTGTGTCTCTGCTTGCGCTGCTGTGTCCGGGTGTGTGTGAGAAGTGGCGGGTGTGTGTGTTCTTGGAGGCCCTGAAGGGCCCAGACCAGGCGGTGAGGGCCTCGGCGGTACGGGCCCTCCCTCTCCTGCTGCACCAGCTGGGCTCCACACACCATCAGCAGCTCACTACTGCACTACTGTAAGTGCACACACACACACACACTATCTACTGCTGAACCTACGCTCACTGACTCGCTTAGGTGCTGGAGTTGAAAGTGCATTGTTGATGCTCCCCATTCCATTAAGTTTAAAGGGTAACTTTCACGCTAGTTTCAACTGCAATTTGGACACTAAAACTCCAACTCAAATTGACATGCTTAAGTTTGACCAGTACAATGCATAGTAAATGTTCATCTGTATTGTTGATGATTGACATGACATGATTTGAATGATAATTGACATAATATTTTCCCTTCCGCACTACTTCAGGTCAAGACTTGAGGACAGCTCGGAGCAGGTCAGGGAGGAGCTGGCCCGGACGCTGGGTCAGCTGACCTGCATCCAATCCCAATGCTCCCAGCTCGCCGCCCGTCAAGCATGGTCTCCCCCGGCCCCTCCCCCCCGGATCCTGTGCTCCCTGGTGGGCCTCGCAGCAGAGCACGCTGGGAGGCCGGCGGCGTCCCTGGAGGCGTCCGTGATGAGGCCGTACCTGCCATTACTGGCACCGCAGTCTCCAAGTGGTGTTAAAAAAGGTATGTAGAGAATAGAGAATAGGCCTATATCACGGCACAGTCTATAGGCCTATATCACGGCACAGTCTATAGGCCTATATCACGGCACAGTCTATAGGCCTATATCACGGCACAGTCTATAGGCCTATATCACGGCACAGTTGAAAGCCGGAAGTACCCGTTAAGAATGGCTGAAGCAGTGTATCCCAGGTTCCGGTTAATTCACCTTGGCGTTCACCATGGAGGACAGTTATCGCTGGACAACATCGCTGCATAACCTTCCAAAAGTCGGTCCAGACGATGGTGGTTCAACTAGTGAATGAACACTACAGGCAAGAAGTCTGAATCCGAATCATACAATTCCCCGACATTGTGTCTTGTGGCTCTATCTGGATATATCGCCATATAACGAAGGTGATTTAGTGTAGGAGCAGAGGTATGCCTATGTATTTAATATTGGTGATTGGTGGATGGATTTGGGTTATTTCAATGTACCTTTTCATTTACGTGTTAATATGTAGTGTGCAGCTGTATATTTTCTAAAAGGGTTATTCTCAGGACCAGTGCTTTTAATCATACACATACCCGACATTATTAGCCTATTCCGCCCACTTCTCGAGACGTATATTCTCTCCTTGTCAAAGTGCAAACTGCAGACATACGCGCTACCCCTGAGAACATGAAACCAGGGACCTTCATCCTCCTTATGTTTGGACGTTGAGCAGCCCGGTTCACTACAACAACAGAGAGGAGGGGAGGGGCCACAGTCTGTCACGTATCTGGGGTAACTACCGGAAGAAAGAGTACACTGCTCTGCGATTTTTAACGTTCCAGAAGCAGGAAGTGTGACATAGGCCTATAGAGGGGAAAAGTCAGAAAGAAACACAAACTGCCATAGTGTTCCCCAGGACAGTTGTTACCCACAGTGTGCCTACTGGACTGCTAGGTGTGCTGCCACGATCATAACATTGTCATCCATATTACATTACACTGTCATACTTTTGCTGGGATTTCTGGAATCATTAGTGACTGCACTGTACTCATGATACTGCTGCACTACTGGCACTTTAAAATGCTTTTTTAATGTTTATTTGCACAACTCGGCACATGTACATATCATCCATCAGTCACTTTATTCTTAGTGTTTAGAAAATTGTGGAAAGGAATGGGAGTAAGCATTCCATTGTATTTGTTGCATATGGCAAATACAAATCTTGAATCTTGATTTTCCATATTCTAGCTGGTACAAAATAACTGTTCAAGAAAACGAAATAAATGTGTCAATATAAATTGGATTATTTAATTTCTTCTTTTCTTCGTCTGAAATCATTGCGTTAAATAAATCAATGCTTAAATAATATTGTTTTGTTTTTGAAGCCTTGGTGGAAGCCTTGCCCCACCTCGTCCTGCACGTCAATCTGATGCAAGGAGACAGCGACTCTCGGGAAATCCTAGCGGCTCTGATTGGCCTCATCGAGGATCCAGACCCTGAAGTCAGAACGTGCTTCGGCCAATCGGTGCGCTTCCTGCTGTCAGAGCCCGCCCCCAGCCCTGAGCAGGGCCTCGCCAGTGAGGTAGGCTAGTGTCTAATACAAGATGAGATGCACTTTATTAATACCAGACTGTCACAGCAGAGGCACAGGAATGTAATAACATTTTTTAAATTACATTTACATTGAAGAATGTATATAAATCAGAAAGAAATACAAAAATAAAAGTATGAGAAGTGGAAATGTATTGTGCAGATTGTAAGTGTAAACATTACATATCCCATATTTTGGTGACATCACACTGTCTGTGTTTTGTCCTCCTTGTAATCTGATTCATCCTCTGATTAATGAGTCACTTGGGTTAGAGTTGATGACGATGATGACCACAAAAACAAAGCGTGTCCTTCTCTTCCTCAGCCGCTCGTGGCTCGCCTGAAGCAGGCGTTCAGCAACGCCAAGCTGAACAGAGACGAGGCGCTGCTCCAGACCCTCATCCTGACCACCGGGGAGGTCGGCCGGTAAGGAGAATCCGCTGATATGAGCCCTGTTCAGACTCACAGTCCCCTCCCACAGCTAGCCTGTAGCCTGTAGCCTCACCGTTTACAAGATACAAGAGGTTTTTAATCAACAGGTACGTTGGAATGCTTACTCCCCATTCCCTCCCGCAGTTAACATCTCCAAAACAATACCATAAAGATAATATATACAATAAAAAAAAATAACTGCAAAGTGACTGTTAAATTATATGTACATGTGTTGATTGTACATGTTTTTAGTTTTTTTACAAAAATCTTTAAAAGCATTTAAAGTGCCAGTAGTGCAGCAGCCTCATGAATCCAGTGCAGTAGCTCAGTCTATTGGGACTTGGCTCAGGAACCCAAGGGTCGCCAGTTCAAGTACGGAGTGGGAACTGGTACTTGGAAAAAGGTGCCAGTTTGCCTCCTGGGCATTGCCCAGGTGCCCTTGAGCAAGGCACCAGACCCCTCCACTGCTCCCTGGGTGCTGGCTATACACTAGCTGTCCACTGGTCCTCATACTAGGATGGTTAGATGAGAGGAACACACTTCACTGTGAAATGTGTTGGTCACGTGACCAGTGGAGGAAATAAGGATTTGATCCCATTTTCTAAGTTTGTCTATAATTGTAATGGTAGGTTTATTTCAACAGTGAAAGACAGAATATCAAAAAAAAATTGAAAAATTGAACATATAATAGTTATAAATTTATTTGCATTCAAAGTGAAATAAGTATTTGATCCCCTTGCAAAACATGACTTGGTACTTGGTGGAGAAACCCTTGTTGGCCAGCACAGAGGTCAGACGTTTCTTGTAGTTGGTCACCAGGTTTGCGCACATCTCAGGAGGGATTTTGGTCCACTCTATGCAGATCTTCTCCAAATCCTTAAGGTTTCGAGGCTGATGCTTGGCAACTCGAAGCTTCAGCTCCCTCCACAGATTGGGATTATGGAATTAAGGTTCGGAGATTGGCTAGGCCACTCCATCACCTTAATGTGCTTCTTCTTTAGCCACTCCTTTGTTACCTTGGCCGTATATTTTGGGTCATTGTCGTGCTGGAAGACCCATCCACGACCCATTTTCAGTGTTCTGGCTGAGGGAAGGAGGTTATCGGCCAAGATTTTACAGTACATGGCCCCGTCCATCCTCCCCTCGATGCGGTGAAGTCGTCCTGTCCCCTTAGCAGAGAAACATCCCCAAAGCATAATGTTTCCACCTCCATGCTTGACAGTGGGGATGGTGTTCTTGGGGTTATAGTCAGCATTTCTCTTCCTCCAAACACGGCGTGTAGAGTTGATGCCAAAGATCTCAATTTTAGTCTCATCTGACCACATCACCTTCTCCCAAGCCTCCTCTGAATCATTCAGATGTTCATTGGCAAACTTCAGACGGGCCTGTACATGGGCCTTCTTGAGCAGGGGGACCATGCGGGCGCTGCAGGATCTTAATCCATTACGGCGTAGTGTGTTACCAATAGGTTTCTTGGTGACTGTGGTCCCAGCTGCCTTGAGATCATAAACAAGTTCCTCCCGTGTAGTTCTTGGCTGATCCCTCACCGTTCTCATGATCCTCGATACCCCACGAGGCGAGATCTTGCGTGGAGCCCCAGACCGAGGGCGATTGATGGTCATATTGTGTTTCCTCCATTTTCGAATAATCGCACCAACATTTGTCTCCTTCTCACCAAGCTGCTTGCTGATGGTCTTGTAGCCCATTCCAGCCTTGTGCAGGTCTACAAACTTGTCCCTGATGTCCTTAGACAGCTCTTTGGTCTTGCCCATGGTGGCGAGGTTGGAATCTGATTGATTGATTCTGTGGACAGGTGTCTTTTATACAGGTAATGAGTTGATATTAGGAGTACTTTATTAAAGCGAGAGGACTTATCTAACTGGTCTGTCACGGCCAGAATTCTTGTTGGTTGCAAGGGGATCAAATACATATTTCACTCAATTAAATGCAAATCAATTTCTAACTTTTATATGATGTAAATTTCTGGATTTTCTTTTTGATATTTTGTTTCTCACTGTTAAAATAAACCTACCATTAAAATGATAGTCTGTTCATTTCTTTGTAAGTGGGCAAACTTAGAAAATCGGCAAGGGATCAAATAATTATTTCCTCCACTGTATGAGACCAATAAAGAGGATTCAAACCCCTGACCCTGTCTGTGTCGACGCCTTGCTCTTCCAGTGGGTAGAATAGATGTGTACTTGCGTCATGAAAAGAATATTAAACTAATATATAATATTTAAACTATGGCTTGCAGTTGTATGATAATAGTATATATATAGATTATTGTTCATTCATGCATTCAACCCTTTGTTCATTCATCTATTCATCCTCAATTAGTTGTTTCATTCATTCATCCATTGTATTCATGTCTCCGTCTCTGTCCCCTCTTCCCCCAGGGCAGCCCAGGGCAGCCTGTTGTCCTTCTCTCTGTTGCGGCTGCTCCACTGCCTGTTCACCAAGTCCTCCAGCGTAGCGGCCTACACTCAGATCAGAGCCCTGGCCTCGGCCAAGGGACTCCGGCTGCAGACCTTCTTCAGTCAGTACAAGAACCCCATCTGCCAGGTAGGGCTACGCTGCTTCTAGTATGTTTTGTTATCTATTCAGGGGCTGAACATTAAACACTTTGAGAAGCAACGTTCGTATGTTCAGCTATTCCCCCGAATTGTGCAAGTCAAGGTAGATAAGTAGATAAGGATAAGTTCATTATTAAATGGGAACCTCACCGCTTTTCAACCTGGCTTTGTATAATTTCAATGTAGGTAGTATATGCAAACAAACAATGTTTACCTTTCCTTGGGGTGAGATTTTACATCTGCACTGACTTGCGCCCCAAGTTATCCTTTAATGAAATAATGGTATCAAATATAATAAAGACATTCAACAGTTAAATGCTTCAAGAAGCACCCACACACAGTTAAGCTCCAGTTACATTCAGAAACGGAATCTCTGTCTCTCTCTCTCGTAGTTCCTGGTGGAGTCTCTGCACTCCAGCCACGCCTCCGCCCTGCGCAGCACGCCGGACCAGAGCAGCGAGTCGGCCAATCAGAGGGAGCTGGCGCTGGACATCCTGGCACAGACCGCGCACGCCTTCGACTTCCCCGACCTCCACCGCTTCCTCACCGTACGATCCCGAACGTTCATGCTTACAACACGCTTACGTTCACATGCACACATCTACACATCTACCAGTAACCAATGTAACACATTGCATGTATGTGTATTTCATGTATGCAATCACGTGTCTATAAAGCCAGTGTGCTGTAAATGGACTGCATTTATATAGCGCTTTTATCCAAAGCCCTTTACGTCATGCCTCACATTCACCATTCATACACACATTCGCCCACCGACGGTGGAGTCAGCCATCAAGGAGACAGCCAGCAGGTCAGGAGCAGTTAGGGTGAGGGGGTCTTGCTCAAGGACACCTCGACACTTTTGCTAGGAGGAGCCGGAGTTACTACAGGACTGCAACGGCTACTCTAACTAGGAAGAATTCAACTTTACGATATTGCATCATTTATATTAAGCCTCGCCACGCCCACCCCCCCCCCGTCCCCTGTCATTACTCTCTGCCCCCCCCCAATTTGGGAACCACTGACCTAGTGACATCACACAGTGGGAGTGTCCACCCAGATGTATAATGGATAGGTAAGCCTACCAGTTGGTGCAGTGTACTGGGTAGGCTGCTAGACTGATCTAGTCATACATGGGGATGGACACTCTCACTGTGTGGTGGGATCAGGGAGTCGAGCACTGTGGGGCTACACTACCCCCTGCCCGTGCTCCTCCAATACTAAAACAAGACTAAAGCAAGAGAAATGTGTTCTCTAACAAATCATTTAGATCTTGTCTGTACGTCTTTCTGTTGTTTTGGCCCTCCAGCGTACACTCAAGGTCCTCCTGCCCTACCTGGCGGCCAAGGCCAGCGCCACTGGCTCCGCCCTCATCCGCACACTGGCCAATGAGCTGAAGGCCAACCGGAGGGAGATCCTCATCAACAACTTCAAGTACATCTTCAGCCACCTGGTGTGCTCCTGCACCAAGGAGGAGCTTGAGAAGGCCTTCCACTATCTACAGGTATACCATACACTATCTACAGGTACACAATACACTATCTACAGGTGCATCATACACTATCTACAGGTACACCATACACTATCTACAGGTACATCATACACTATCTACAGGTACATCATTTGCTACAGATTTACAATCCCTCAACCGCGTCCTGTGTGATCGGGCTAAAGAGCAGTGCAGTGCGCCTGGCGTTTTTCAGCGTGCAAAACGCGTCCCGTGTGATCGGGGCCTAAGGAAGTTGTTCTGTGTTCCCAGAGTGAGACTGAGATCGAGCTGGGCTCCCTGCTGAGACAGGACTTCCAGGGCCTCCACAACGAGCTGCTGCTACGCCTGGGAAAGCACTACCAACAGGTGTGCGTGTGTGCGTGCGTGTGTGCGTGTGTACTGTATTGTTATGTATATATATGCAATTGTACTCCCAATTTTAAACCCGTTTCTTAAATAATTTATATTTTCCGATTGCTGTTGTCGTGTGTCAAGAGTGAACCGTGAGGATAAGCTACTCAATTATGTTGTACTTGCGTGCAATGACCATAAAGGCATTGTGATTCAGATTTACACTTGTGTTATTGCTATGGCTATATTAATTAACTGAAATATTTAGTCATTAATATGTTGAATCAGAATGGGTTTTATTTGCCTGGTTAGTTAAGAGTTTTTTGGGACGCGAACAAAAGATCCAAACTGTACATGAGCGCTGAAGATGTGCATCACCTGACATGTGGTAATGTACATCCTGTACCTTTGTAGGTGTTCAATGGTCTGGCCATCCTTGCTTCCTTCGCATCCAACGATGACCCGTATCAGGGCCCCCGGGACATCACCACACCAGAACGCATGGTCCGAACACACACACACGCACATATCCATAAACACACTTCTCACTCACTCACTCACTCACTCACTCACTCACTCACTCACTCACTCACTCACTCACTCACTCACTCTCATGCTGACTCTCAAGGGTTCGTCTGTCTCTTTCCCCAGGCTGACTACCTCCAGCCCAAGCTCTTGGGGATCCTGGCCTTCTTCAACATGCAGCTGCTGAGCTCCAGCGCCGGAGAGAAGGACCGCAAGAAGCTGGTGGGTTAGATCTTAAGTTGGAATGGATACATGCGAGACATGCTGTCAGTGTCACTTTATAACGGTGTTTTGTGATTGGTCTATATGTGAGTGGTCTTATCTAACAGTGGCTGTGATTGGTCCGTGTGACCCCAGGCCCTGACCAGTGTGATGGCCCTCATGCGTCTCATTGGCTCCCGACACATCACCTCCGTGAGGGTGAAGATGATGACCACACTGCGCACCGGCCTGCGCTACCGGGACGACTTCCCCCTGCTCTGCTGCCAGTCCGTACACGCACGCACGCACACACGCACGCACGCACACACACACACACTGTCTGTCTTACCTTTTGTTTTATACCTAAACTTTTCTTTTTGGCGGCAGTATAGCTCAGGAGGTACAGCGGTCACCTCACAACCAAAAGGTTGCTGGTTCGATCCCCCGGCTCCTAGCAAAAACTGTCGGTGTCCTTGAGCAAGACCCCCTAACCCTAACTGCTCCTGACCTGCTGGCTGTCTCCTTGCATGACTGACTCCGCCGTCGGTGTATGAATGGGTGATGTGAGGACTTTACATTACTTGTAAAGCACTTTGGTTAAAAGCGCTATATAAAAGCCGGCAATATTATTATTATTATTATTATTTTGTGACAAAGTCAACATATGCAATGAAAATGTTATATAGTGCAGGTCACTTAAAAAAACAAAGTAGTGCCGGAGGGTAGCTCAGTGGGCCGGGGTGTTGGTAGGTTCCAAAGGTTCTGGGTTCAAAACCCCTCGCTAATTCTGCTGTATCACCACCGCCCCTTCGCGCGCCGTTGGTCACCGCTCACTACTTCCTGTGTGGTGGACAGGACGTGGGAGTGTTTCGTGAGGAGCGTGGAGCCCGCCCACCTGGGGCCCCTACTGAGTCATGTGATTGTGGCGCTCCTCCCCCTCATCCCGCTACAGCCCAGAGAGACCGCCGCCATCATACGCTTCCTCATCCTGGACAACAGGTGATGCACACTGACTCTCTCGCTCTCGCTCTCTCTCTTGCTCTCGGTCTGTCTGCCTCTCTGTCTGCCTCTCTCTCCCTCTCTCTCAGTCGTAATGTCATTGAGGTGATGTCGTCTCACAGGGAAGAGGTGCGAGACTACTTGCATGAGATCTACTTCCTGCCAGACCACCCAGAGCTGAAGGACATCCACACGGTCCTGCAGGACTACAAGAAGGTCAGACAGACGGATGGATTGATGGAGCATATAGTGAATCTGTATTCAGCTGCTGAGGAGCATCCTTACCAAACCTGGGATAACGGAACCTTATTTTTTATATTGCTTTTAACTAGTGGTGTACCAAAAAATCGGTTCACGCCAGAATCGCAATTCTTTCTTTAACTTCCAAAAAGACTTAGTATTGTTTTTATTTAGTCTTCTGTTTTCCTTTGTGTGTTTATGTTATTGCTTGATCACAGTTGACCACACCGCTTTTCTTGGTGCACAGCGGAGTGGAATAGATCCTGAAATGAGTACTCAATGGAAAATCGCTTTGAATCGAGAACCGATTTCAAATCTAATCACGATCGAATCACGATCGAATCGTGAGATACCGAAAGATTCAAACCGCTATTTGTTATGTTTAGCTGCCGCCACCTCTGAGTCACTGTGTTTATTTTTATTCTAACTTAAAGTTCATGCGTATGTTGCCATGTGACTTTATATTCCCGGACGTGTGCGTTCTATGTCTTCCGTGGTATGAGTATTGACTAATGAACACCAACGTGTTGTCCAGCTGACGTCCAGCTGCAGTGACCTGGCCGCAGCACTGCAGCTCTCCATGCGAGCCGTTCAACACGAGAACGTGGACGTGCGCGTCCACGCTCTGACCAGCCTCAGAGACATGATGCACAGCAAGCAGGTAGCCTCACAACAGGCTTCACCTTCTACTTTAGGTTCAGTATGCGTAAGGTGCATGCTTTTCTATCTCAGGAAAGAGACTATTTTGTTTGTTGTTTTGTTGTCACTTTTTAGGAAAAGATTTTCACTGAAATCCTAAACACATTTTTTGTCGATTAGACAAATGCAGTCACTCATAATGAACCTAATGCAGGACAATGCACACCAACATGTGAGACAATGCAACACATTCAAGGTCGACATGCAAGACAATGCAACATGCATCAGAATGCGACACAATGCAATGTGCAAGACAATGTTGCATGAGGGACAATTTGGCATGCAACACAATGCAACATGCAACACAATGCAACACAATGCAACATGCATCACAATGCAACATGCAACACAATGCAACACAATGCAACATGCAACACAATGCAACACAATGCAACATGCAACACAATGCAACACAATGCAACATGCATCACAATGCAACACAATGCAACATGCAACACAATGCAACACAATGCAACATGCAACACAATGCAACATGCAACACAATGCAACATGCAACACAATGCAACACAATGCAACATGCATCACAATATGCATCACAATGCAACATGCAACACAATGCAACACAATGCAACATGCAACACAATGCAACATGCAACACAATGCAACACAATGCAACATGCATCACAATGCAACATACAACACAATGCAACATGCAACACAATGCAACACAATGCAACATGCATCACAATGCAACATGCAACACAATGCAACATGCAACACGATGCAACACAATGCAACATGCATCACAATGCAACATGCAAGACAATGCGACACGCAACACAATGCAACACACAACATGATGGACAATGCAACATGCAAGACAATACGATATGTGGGACAATACGACATGCGGGACAATGCAACATGATAGACAATGCGGGACTATTGGAGCAATGCGACATGCAAGCCAGTGCGACATGCGGGCCGACGCACCATGCCATACCACCGTCTCTTGTCCCCAGGAGTGGCTGCTGCGCCAGGTGTGTGCCAGCGAGGCGGTGGAGCCGGTCATCTCCAGCCTGGTGGGGGTTCTGCTGAAGGGCTGCCAGGACTCCTCCCCGGAGGCCAGGCTGCTGTGCGGGGAGTGTCTGGGGGAGCTGGGGGCCGTGGACCCCGGGCGCCTGGATCTGTCCCGCAGCCACACCCACGGAGACCGCCACACCTTTGTGGTATGGCGTGTTGGTACCATGTGGTACCTTTGTGGTATGGCGTGGTGTGTGTGTGTGTGTGTCCTGATGAGCATTGTGTGTGTGTGTCCTGATGAGCAGTGTGTGTGTGTCCTGATGAGCAGTGTGTGTGTGTGTGTCCTGATGAGCAGTGTGTGTGTGTCCTGATGAGCAGTGTGTGTGTGTGTCCTGATGAGCAGTGTGTGTGTGTGTCCTGATGAGCAGTGTGTGTGTGTCCTGATGAGCAGTGTGTGTGTGTGTCCTGATGAGCAGTGTGTGTGTGTCCTGATGAGCAGTGTGTGTGTGTCCTGATGAGCAGAGCGGTGTGGACGACCCCAACTTTGCGTACGAGCTCCTGACGGAACTGACCAGAACGTTCCTGGCATACGCCGACAACGTGAGAGCCCAGGACTCTGCTGCCTACGGCATGCAGGTACGCACGCACGCACACACACACACACACACACACACACGTACTTACAGACATTAACATGCGCGCACTCCCACAATTATACCTTATTATAATATAATGAATTACACCTACACAGGAGCTGCTGTCTGTGTTTGAGTGTTGCGAGGGCCGCACAGATTCCCCGGGCCGGCGGCTGTGGAGGAGGTTCCCTGAGCAGGTGCAGGAGATCCTGGAGCCTCACCTCAACAGCAGGTTGGACACACACACACACACACACACACACACACACACACACACACACACACACACACACACACACACACACACACACACACACACACACACACACACACACACACACACACACACACACACACACACACACACACACACACACACACACACACACCTTTACGTTTATTGATGATGTTGTATTTGACTTATGGGATGACTTTCCGAGCCTCCAGGTATAAGAGCAGTCAGAAGGTGGTGAACTGGTCCAAGATGAAGAAGCCGGTCTACCTGAGCAGCCGAGGGAGCAAGTTCTCTGATTGGTCAGCCACCTGGGCTGGTTACCTCATCAGCAAGGTGAGTGGACTCACCCCCTAACCTAAGCCAGACCTATAAAATAAATTAAAATATCAACATTAGTAATGAAAATATGATGGAAATCAAGTGCAATATCCATATAAATGTTTGCAACGTGAATATTATGAATATCCTCGTTGTTCGTCTTCCAGGTGAGACACGAGCTGGCGGGCAAGGTGTTCACCTGCTGCAGCTTCATCGTCAAACACGACTACAAGATCACCATCTACCTGCTGCCTCACATACTGCTACACACGCTGCTGGGCTGCACCCCCGCCGAGCAGCAGGAGGTACACACTCATACTCACACTCATACACACATTCACTTACTAAGCAAATCATTCTTATTATTTGGGTAAATCCGTATTATATGAATTATACTCTCTCTACACCTCTCATTTTACCCCTTGCTCTACCTTTCTCTATACCGCTCTCTCGATCTTTCTCTACCTCTCTCTACCTTTCTCCACCTCTCTACAACTCTCTCTACCTCTCTACTGCTCTCTCTCTCTGCCTCTCTGTACCACTCTCTCTTTCTTTCTCTACCTTTCTCACTTTTACCTTGTTCTACCTCTTTCTCTACCGCTCTCTTTCTTTCTCTACCTCTGTACCACTCTCTCTATCTTTCTCTACCGCTCTCTGCCTCTTTCACTCTACCTGTCTCTACCTCTCTTTATACCTCTCTCTCTCCCGTCTCCCAGGTAACGGACGAGATTCTGGCGGTGCTGACTGAGTGCGAGGGGCGGGGCGGTGTGCGCATGCAGGAGACGGCCTCCAGCCTATCGCAGCTCAGCACACAGACGGTGTTCAGCATGCTGGCGCACCTCACCCAGTGGAGCCGCCACGTGCTGTCCTCCAAGCCCAAGCAGAGCGGTAAGCGGTGACCTCACTTCCTGTTCCCCAAGCTGCAGCTCCTCTGTCCCACTGTGTTTACTACTATGCATAAGTAGCTACTTCAAATATAATGTCCATTCATAGTTCATACTGTAAATCCACCTTTGGAACTAAATGTGTCCACATTTACTAATGTTTGTTTGTTTTTTCTTTCTGTCTCTGTCTCTCTCTATTTCTCTGTCTCTCTCTCACCTTCTCCCTCCCCCTCCCCAGAGAGCGGCGAGTACCAGCGTGTGGTGGCCTTCCTGAAGGGTATCCCGCAGGACGTCCTGGCGAGGGCCTCCCTGCGCTCCAGGGCCTACACACGCGCCCTCATGCACTTTGAGACGCACATCCGGGAGAACAAGGAGAGCGTGCAGGACCACCTCACCTTCCTGCAGGTCAGACGCGGCTCACAGAGAGAGAGAGAGAGTGAGAGAACGAGGGAACTGGAAACCCTATAAAAACAATGCAACTGTTTGTATAGTTTGTGCTTAGTCTAAGCCACTCTTGTCATTATGGAGCAGGTTGAGGTTTGGAGGTTGATGGAGCAAGTTTTCAGCCTGCAGTGGGAGATGGGCAGTGACTTTTGTTTCAGAGTGCCTTGCCTTCAATGCTGAAAGAATGCTGTACTGTTATATTGTTCTATCTATCTATCTAACCAACTCATTGGCCACTGGAGGCTTGTTTAGGAGGAAAATGCACTTCTGATGACGAGTAGTTATCTTGCCTACTTATGTTGAAACGCACTTATTGTAAGTCGCTTTGGACAAAAGCGTCTGCTAAATGACTGTAAGGTAATGCAATGATCGAAGACCTGGAAAAGAGGCGAGAACAAGAATGACCCTCACTTGTAGATATGGAAGCTATAGATAGGGGTTATCAGTACACAAAACAGGCGTGAGAATGGTGTAAAAACCACCAGAGATATAGGGAGATGGGCGTGATGACAAATGAGCAAAACTGAATGCTGGTTAAAAATGGAGGGGATTTGTTCGCTTGCATGTATGACGCCTTTGACCTCTCGCGCCTCCCGTCTCTGATTGACTGCAGACGCTGTACGCGGCGATGCACGAGCCGGACGGCGTGCGGGGCGTCAACGCCTTGCGTCGCGAGGAGCCGTCGCTACGGGAACAGATCCTGGAGCACGAGAGCAGCGGGCTGCTGAGGGACGCCACTGCCTGCTACGACCGCGCCATCGAGCTAGAGCCGGAGCAGGTGTGCACGCATGCACACACGCACACACACACTTTGTGTTTCTATATTTAGGTCCACAATTTAAAGTCCAAAATACCAGGTCCTACACTTTTTCTTAAGGACTTTTTTTTGGGGCATTATTGCCTTAATGCCTTAAGAGTGGAGCTTGGCAGGAAAGTGGGTGGAGAGAGAGGGAGTGACATGTAGCAAAGAGGACCACAGGCTGGGATGGAAACCAGGGTTGCTACGAGGCGTCTTCGCCTATCTGGGTGATGGACTTACAGGATGAGCTACCAAGCCCCGCCCCAGGTCCTGAACAGTTGTCTATTAAGTTTTGTGTCGTATGCATGAACAAGTAATCCATAATGATCCTCACACACACACACACACACAATAAGCTACATTCTCCTTCATTTCACATTGAGTGCAGCTCTCAACTCTCAAAGGACATCACTAAACCAATTGTAATCCATGGAAAGCTTCCGTAATGCAGAAAGGTCCCTAGCTTGCTTGTGGTCAAAGGTGTTCAAGAGTGTGTTCTCTGCCTCCCCCTGCTGGTGCAGATCGGTCACTACCACGGCATGATGTCCTCCATGTTGGGGCTGGGCCAGCTGTCCAGCGTCATCACACAGCTCAACGGAGTACTGACCAACAGGTTGGACTTGATATTACCTATGAATACATAACATGAATGCATAACTTGCATACATGACGAACACCCAAAACACCCATTGCATACATTTCTGTTTAAAACAAAAAAGAGTAATAATTTGGCTGTTCTTGTTCTGAGCCACATATTCAATCTGTGTGTGTGTGTGTGTGTGTGTGTGTGTGTGTGTGTGTGTGTGTGTGTGTGTGTGTGTGTGTGTGTGTGTGTGTGTGTGTGTGTGTGTGTGTGTGTGTGTGTGTGTGTGTGTGTGTGTGTGTGTGTGTGTGTGTGTGTGTGTGTGTGTGTGTGTGTGTGTGTGTGTGTGTGTGTGTGTGTGTGTGTGTGTGTGTGTGTGCAGACCCCAGTGGAAGCAGGAGCTGAACTCCTACAGAGTGGAGGCGGCCTGGAGGCTCAGCAAGTGGGACCTGCTGGATGACTACCTGAGCTCAGGTGAGAGGACTGTTTTAGTTTAGTGGAACCAAACTAATTCATCTCATTCAATATGGTCAAATGAAGCACAAATACAGCATTTATGGCTGGGGTTTCTATGTTTATTGAATCAGAATCAGAATGCCTTCATTGTCATTGCACATGCACAACAAAATTGTATAGCAATCCTCACAGTGCACTTTCATCCATAACTGCAATTAAAATATATATATATATAATATACATTATAATTTTAATAATGCATGTTATTTATATTGCATATTCAAAATGCTACAAAGTTAAAAACATAGCAAACAAACACAATACAATTATTAATAATAGTGAAAACGTATATTAACATAAAAAGGCCTTCTGAAATAAAAAGGGTTTTAAGCCTTAAGTTTTTAAGTCTTAAAATAGTCCAGGGCCTGTGGTGCCTTAAGTGACATGGCATTATTTAAAAGCTCAACTAAATAAATGGATATAAACGGATTTATGGACCTCCAATAAAATCTTAAAATATCATTATTTAATATTACTCTTTAATATTAGTATTAAAATGCAAAATATGAAGTGTGTGTGCGTGCAGACTGCTCGTCCAGTACTTGGGGCGTGTGTCTGGGCCAGATGCTGCTGTCAGCCAAGCAGCAGGACTCGGAGGCCTTCTTCCAGAAGCTGAAGCTGGCGAGGACGGAGCAGGTGGTGCCGCTGTCCGCCGCCAGCTACGAGTGTGGCACCTACCAGCGGGGCTACGAGTACATCGTCCGGTGGGTCGCCACCTCCAGTAAAAGGGTTTATCCATCCCTTCATCCTCTGGAGATATCGGGGTTCATCCATTGAACCGTGTGTTGTTGTTGTTGTCGTAGTAAAGGTCTGGAAAGACTAGCTTATATGGCTAAAGGCAAGCAGCAAGAATTGATCAGCTCTGGGAACCATATATGAACGTCATGAAGGCTGGGAATATAGGATTTGTCTGAGAAAATATTATTTCTTTGTATTTGATCCAATATTGATGCAAGTTGTATTTGTGTGTCTGTTTGGTGTTGCAAAATAAGAAAATGACAAACATATTGTAAAAGATAATAATAATAACTTAACATGGTGGGCTTTTCACCCAGAGCATGTTCTGATATTATTTGCATAAACATTTGTTTTATTGTGTGTGTGTGTGTGTGTGTGTGTGTGTGTGTGTGTGTGTGTGTGTGTGTGTGTGTGTGTGTGTGTGTGTGTGTGTGTGTGTGTGTGTGTGTGTGTGTGTGTGTGTGTGTGTGTGTGTGTGTGTGTGTGGTGTGTGTGTGTGTGTGTGTGTGTGTGTGTGTGTGTGTGTGTGTGTGTGTGTGTGTCCAGGCTTCATATGCTCAGTGAACTGGGGCACACGTTCACTGAGCTTCAAAAGCAGCGACAGGACTCCGCCCCCAGCCTCCGCCAGCTGCCTCCCCATTGGTCGGACCGACTTGAGATGACCCAGAATTCCTTCAGGGCCAAGGAGCCGATCCTAGCCCTGCATCGGGCGCTGCTCAGCCTGGGCTCTGGGTAGGACCTCTACAAGCCCATACTCTCACTGTTTACTGCCAGTTACTGTACCACCTAGAAGGCCGCAAATGAAGCCTGGGCCTGGGTGTGTGTTTGTATGCTGCAGGCCCATGTGTGAGGAGATGGTGGGGGAGTGCTGGCTGCAGAGCGCCCGCGTGGCCCGGAAGGCAGGACACCACCAGACGGCCTTCAACGCTCTGCTCAACGGGGAGAAGACGCACCAGGCCGAGCTGCTCACTGAGAAGGCCAAGTGGCTGTGGTGTAAGGTACGCCCACACACACACACACACACACACATGACATACACATTACATACACATGACATACACATTACATACGCACTGAAATCTTTACTAATGTTAGTAACCACAGCTGCAAACATAAATATATATGGGTTTGGGTTATGGTTAGATATAAAATTTGGTATAGAGTTGTATATGAACTGTAAAACGAACTGTAAACGAACTGTAAAAAATATTTTTTGGAAAAAACTATCACAACAACCTCTCTATAGTCTACATATTTATTAATAAGATACCTGTTAATGTGTACACTTTTTTACTGTACCTGCCATATATATTTAAATCTCTCAACTGTTGATAGAACTGCATATCCCTGCTCCTGTTTATACATTTATATATGCTATACATTTATATATGCTCACTACCTTGTATATACATTTATATATATTTATCCTGCTTTCAATAACTGCATACCCCTGATCACTAACTGTTAAATACTTACTTACCTGTGTGTGTGTATGTATGTATGTATGTATGTATGTATGTATGTATATATACACCCACCCCTATTATTATTATTATTATTATTATTATTATTATTATTATTATTATTATGCTCATATCCCACTTAATACCTAGTAGACTGTCCTTTAACAACTGTAAACTGTAAATTATATATATCCATGCACTTTACTGCAACATTTGCACTCTGGTTAGATGCTAAACTATTTTCGCTGTGCAATGACAATACATTTAAATCTAATGGAATCTAATATGGGGTAAGGTTTGCTTACCCTATGAGACAAATAAGTTACCATTTACATTATTAGTTATTTAATTAAAAGTTACATTATCTTTCTCTCGCTCGAAGATATCTTGTAATATATATCTTACTTATTCCAGTCACACGATACATGCCGTGTGCCACTAATGCCGTCCTCCCTGCTTCCTGCCGTCGGTCCCCAGGGAGACGTCCACCAGGCCCTCATCGTGCTGCAGAAGGGCGTGGCCCAGTGTTTCCCTGACGACCGGCCGCTGGGTGACCCCCGGCGGCTGCAGACCAAGGGCAAGGCCATGCTGCTGATGGGACGCTTCATGGAGGAGACGGCCAACTTTGAGTCCAACGCCATCATGAAGGCCTACAAGGTATCCCAAATACTACGTTTTCAATGTCCATGTTTGTACATTAGAATACATACATGGAATGAATAAAAACTATTCTTTCTTTATTATCATTTGTACATTTTAAGTTTTCAGTTCCCCAGGTTGTTACCACATTTGAAGTACCTCACTACCGCAGCTATGATCCATCTATGATGAGTGTAGTCTGAAAACGTAAAACAATGATACATGACCAGAAGACCATTGTTTATCTATACCGGTAGAGAGAGAGTGAGTGAGAGTGTGAGTGAGTGTGTGTGTGTGTGTGTGTGTGTGTGTGTGTGTGTGTGTGTGTGTGTGTGTGTGTGTGTGTGTGTGTGTGTGTGTGTGTGTGTGTGTGTGTGTGTGTGTGTGTGTGTGTGTGTGTGTGTGTGTGTGTGTGTGTGTGTGTGTGTGTGTGTGTGTGTGTGTGTGTGATTCATATGCACTGCAATTACGCAAATATGTACATTTTTGTAATTCTTGTACTTTTTGTTATTTTTCACCCATCTTTGGAGCTGACGATAACATTTCACTGTACATTGTACACTGCACCTGATACATGTGACCAATAAACCAAATCTGACACAACACAGGATGTGACCACCCTTCTGCCTGAGTGGGAGGATGGGAACTTCTATCTGGCCAAGTACTACGACAAGGTCATGCCCATGGTGACCGACAACAAGCTGGAGAAGCAAGGGAACCTCATCCGCTACATCGTCACCTACTTCGGAAAGTAAGTACTTTTTTTTATTTGACGTTTTGTACATGTTCATACTTGGGACAGTCCCACGCATCGGCAGGTAAGTCCCACACTTCTGAAAGTAGGTTGCCTGCTTCCGAAATTGCATGCAAGTTGCATGTATCGAAAGTTAAGTTTCATTCTTCGGAACGTAAGTTTCATTCTTCGGAGGTGAAGTTGCATTCTTCTGAAAGTAAACCTAGTGGGGCTAGGCCTGGTTGGTGTTATAATGTTACAATGAGAACATTCTGTAGATTCCTGTACATATCTCACCATTCGATCTCCGTGGTGTCTTGGATTCATGGTGGCTCCACCTCCACGTGTATCTCTGTGAAGTTAGCGGACCGGTTTGTGTTTGCGCTCCTTCGTCAGAGCGCTGCAGTTCGGGAACCAGTACATCTACCAGGCTATGCCTCGCATGCTGTCCTTATGGTTGGACTTCGGAGCCAAGGTCTACGAGTGTGAGAAAGGTGGGTGGCCCGATATGGTGAATGGACTGCATTGCGATTTTACCTTAGCTTTACATTTATTGCCTCCCATTCATACAACAACAGTGTTGTCGGAGACCGCTAGCTCGTCAGGAGCAATTAGGCTAACTGCAAGTAGCAATTAGGTTGTCTGGCAACCCGTTCTAATTCCTGAGCTACTGCCACCTATATGCCACTATATCCTAGCACTCTTATTCATGTCATCCTTGTGCTGGTACCGTATGACTAGTATATTATTATTGTAGTTCACTATGCAAGTAACCGTAGTAGTTAAAATCACATTATTTTTGTAGCAGACGACGCTGCCACTAGCCATTAACATGGCTTCTTGAGGGCTCCTCCCAAATACAAGGACAGGGGGATGAGGAATCTGGTTTATTGCAAGAGCTTTGAATAATGGTAAACAAAGCAGCTGGTACACGCTAGAGCTCTTCCTAGAGTGTGTGTGTGTGTGGTGGAGGCTGCTTTAACCTGTGGGCCTTGATTCACAAGGACCCACAGGTGTGCAGCCTCACCAGCCCATCAGTCTAACTCCAGGCCAGGTGAGGCTGCTTCAACCAGCCACCCACCACACGCACTCCACAATAGTCCTTTTTGATTTGTAGAGGCCTTAATCAACCGCTACAGTCTCACAGGGCTTCACAGGCCCATATTTTACAACACCTTCCTCCCTTGTCCCGCTGCGCTCTGCAGCCGGGCGGGTGGACAGGCAGATGCGCCAGGAGCTGGCCAAGATCAACGCTGCCATCAGCGAGAATTGCGCCAACCTGGCGCCGTACCAGTTCCTGACCGCCTTCTCCCAGCTCATCTCGCGGGTCTGCCACTCCAGCAGCGAGGTGTTCGGTGTGCTCAACACCATCGTGGCCAAGGTGCTCCTCGCCTACCCCCAGCAAGCCATGTGGCTCATGACCGCCGTGTCCAAGGTAGGGGCGTCTGTGTCTGCGTCTGCATGTCCGTGTGTGAAGGTGTCATACTTGCCTGTGACTTACTTGCTGCTGCTGTAAGTGAAATTTGAGAGTTGTGAAAAGAGAGCTTGAAGAAAGATTTTGAAAACCGACAACCCAAAATGAACGCACCCTCCCTCTCTGCTCCCCCTCCTCCCTCTCTGCTCCCTCTCTTCTCCCCCTCCTCCCTCTCTGCACCCCCTCCTCCCTCTCTTCTCCCCTCCTCCCTCTGCTCCCCCT
>CM051016.1:26639088-26654088 GCA_027704905.1 Muraenolepis orangiensis
CTCTCTCCTCTCCCTCTCCCTCGTTTCTCTCTTTCCTCTTCCCTCCCCCCTCTCCAATCCCCCTCCTCCTCTCCCCTCCCACTCCCCTCCACCAGGGGGAGACGTTTGACGTGCCGGAGGTGGTGCCGTTCCGACTGACCCAGAACATGGTTCACGCCATGGGGCCCATGGGCACCGAGGGGCTGTTCAGGCAGGCCTGCGAGGTCACGCTCCGGCTCATGAGGGACCAGAGGGAGCCGCTGATGAGGTAGACACGCAAAAACACACATATGCACAAAATGCACGCACTGTGTCCAATAATACACACATCAAGACACACACATGCATGCAAAACACACAAGTTCACACACGTGTACACACAGACGTGCTTAACGCACATCCATGCACACATGTGTGTCCACAAACATGCATGCGTGCACATGCATGCAAAACACACAAATCCACCCATGCACAAGTCCATACATACAGTTGCAAGAAAAAGTATGAAACCCTGTGGAATTACCTGGATTTCTGCATAAATTGGTCATAAATGTGTTCTGACCTTCATCTAAGTCACAACAATAGACAAACACAGTCTGCTTAAACTAATACCACACAAACAATTATATGTTTTGATGTTTTTATTGCACACACCATGTAAACATTCACAGTGCAGGGTGGGAACAGTATGTGAACCCTTGGATTTAATAACTGGTTGACCCTCCTTTGGCAGCAATAACCTCAACCAAACGTTTCCTGTAGTTGCAGATCAGACCAAACGGTCAGGAGGAATTTTGGACCATTCCTCTTTACAAAACTGTTTCAGTTCAGCAATATTCTTGAGATGCCTGGTGTGAACCATGCCTCGCACAAAAGAGCTCTCAGAAGACCTAAGATTAAGAATTGTTGACATGCATAAAGCTGGAAAGGGTTACAAAAGTATCTCTAAAAGCCTTGATGTTCATCAGTCCACGATAAGACAAATTGTCTATAAATGGAGAAAGTTCAGCACTGTTGCTACTCTCCCTGGTCGTCCTGTAAAGATGACTGCAAGAGCACAGCGCAGAATGCTCAATGAGGTGAAGAAGATCTCTGGCACATGCTTACATCTCTGTTGACGAATCTACAATACGTAAAACACTGAACAAGAATGGAGTTCATGGCGACACCACGGAGGAAGCCACTGCTGTCCAAAAAAAAAAATTGAAGTTTGCAAAAGAGCACCTGGATGTTCCACAGCACTACTGGCTAAATATTCTGTGGACAGATGAAACCAAAGTTGAGTTGTTTGGAAGGAACACACAACACTATGTGTGGAGAAAAAAGGCACAGCACACCAACATCAAAACCTCATCCCAACTGTGAAGTACGGTGGAGGGGCATCGTGGTTTGGGGCTGCTTTGCTGCCTCAGGGCCTGGACAGATTGCTATCATCGACGGAAAAATGAATTCCCAAGTTTACCAAGACATTTTGCAGGACATCTTAAGGCCATCTGTCCACCAATTGACGCTCAACAGAAGATGGGTGATGCAACAGGACAATGACCCAAAGCACAGAAGTAAAACAACAGCATGGCTTCAACAGAAGAAAATACGCCTTCTGGAGTGGCCCAGTCAGAGTCCTGACCTCAACCCGATTGAGATGCTATGGCATGACCTCAAGAGAGTGATTCACACCAGACATCCCAAGAATATTGCTGAACTGAAACAGTTTTGTAAAGAGGAATGGTCCAAAATTCCTCCTGACCGTTTGGTCTGATCTGCAACTACAGGAAACGTTTGGTTGAGGTTATTGCTGCCAAAGGAGGGTCAACCAGTTATTAAATCCAAGGGTTCACATACTGTTCCCACCCTGCACTGTGAATGTTTACATGGTGTGTTCATTGTTTGTGTGGTATTAGTTGAAGCAGACTGTGTTTGTCTATTGTTGTGACTTAGAAGATCAGAACACATTTATGACCAATTTATGCAGAAATCCAGGTAATTCAAAGGGTTCACATACTTTTTCTTGCAACTGTATGCTTACACACACACACACACACACACACACACACACACACACACACACACACACACACACACACACACACACACACACACACACACACACACACACACACACACACACACACACACACACACACACACACACACATTTTGATGAATAACGGTGGTAGCACTGGAATCTGTTTGGTCGTTACAGTGTAATCTACAAATGAGTATTGATTATTGTGCTGTTTACAGTGTCAACTATACATTTGTATTTTAAGTTTGTGGTTGTTTCAGTGTAATCTGTAAATGAGTATTGATTAATGTGGTGGTTACAATGTAATCTATATGAGTATTGATTAATGTGGTGGTTACAATGTAATCTATATGAGTATTGATTAATGTGGTGGTTACAATGTAATCTATATGAGTATTGATTAATGTGGTGGTTACAATGTAATCTATATGAGTATTGATTAATGTGGTGGTTACAATGTAATCTATATGAGTATTGATTAATGTGGTGGTTACAATGTAATCTATATGAGTATTGATTAATGTGGTGGTTAGTGTTCTGAAGACCTTCCTCCACGACCCTCTGGTGGAGTGGAGCAAACCAGCCAAAGGTCTGGTGAAGACCCAGGCCAGCGAGACCGGGGAGATCGTCAACGAAAAGGTGTGTGTGTGTGTGTGTGTGTGTGTGTGTGTGTGTGTGTGTGTGTGTGTGTGTGTGTGTGTGTGTGTGTGTGTGTGTGTGTGTGTGTGTGTGTGTGTGTGTGTGTGTGTGTGTGTGTGTGTGTGTGTGTGTGTGTGTGTGTGTGTGTGTGTGTGTGTGTGTGTGTGTGTGTGTGTGTGTGTGTGTGTGTGTGTCCGCACTCACATGCACACAAAACACACACTTTGATTGATATTCTCACAACCATATGCCACTGATCAATATGATTATATCCGTCTCTAGAATAATTCAAATCTATAGCAATTGAATGAAAAAAAAATCTATTATTAAGATTATTCAACGTATTTGTTTACCTTTCTACTCGCCTCCCTTTCCCGTCCGTCCAGGCCAAGACACACGTGTGTGATATCGAGCAGCGCCTCCAGGGGGTGATAAAGAGCAGGAATAAAGTGCTGGGTCTACCGCTCTCCATCGAGGGCCACGTCCACTACCTCATACAGGAAGCCACCGACGACAAGCTGCTCTGTCAGATGTACCTGGGCTGGGGGCCCTACCTTTAACACACACACACACACACACACACACACACACACACACACACACACACACCACACACACACACACACACACACACACACACACACACACACACACACACACACACACACACACACACAATGCACTGATATCCACAACAGTGGCGGCTCGTTAGAAAGCTGCTGCTGCTATTTTAGGATCTTGCTGATGTTGTTATTTTTGCATTCCACTGTTGAAAATGCTGATCGTTGCACTTTGCGAACATGATTTTGTTATTAAAATAATATTATTTTGTTTATGAAACTGTGACGTGTGTGTTGTGTGTTAATGTGGTTGTAATCTCTTAAACCGGTTTAAACCGGCTGCAGGAGTCTGCAGGTTGCAGTGTTAATCCTTTCTCCTTTTCGCCTTTTTTCCCTCGTGTGTCGACCTTCTCCTTTTTCTGGAAGTGTATTTCTTCTTCTACCTCGACCAGATTATTCTGGTTGTTTTTCATAATCTGATAGTAGGTTTACGTCCTTAACATCTTCATCACTACACCAGCGTGTCTTGTCCACTGCTGGCTCTCACTCTCCAGGAGGATTACTTGCTAGGCCCAGTGTGTCTACACCCGGCCGGCGGGAGGAACGGTCGTTGTTGTCAGTTGGTTAGTAGTGTATGTTGGACATGGCGAAGGACACCCAGGGGGCGTCGTGTGTTTGGTCCTAGTCTTCCTCCTCCTCCTCAACGCATGGCTCATGTTCCAGGTGTACGTTTAGTAGCCCTCGGTTTAAACCCTATAGTCTAAGCTACAGGAGGGCCTATCTCTGCTCATTTGTTCCACGTCGATCCAATCATGAACGGGTGTCAGAAACACATTTTAAAACTGGTCGCCGGTGTTATTCCGCGCGTCACTGCGCGCCCGATGACGTCACCGAGACGCGTGTTCTTCTGAGAGTGAATGGAAGACGTCGTCGTACGTGCCCTGTCCCGTCCCGTCCCGTCCTGTCCTGTCAGGAGAGATGGACAAACGTCGTTAAACCGGGAAAATGCAGTGACGCGGGGGGTTAATATGTAGATGGCTGCGATGGGGTTACGGTGACGTCATCGCCTCTTGATTCGGCGGGCGCTGAGCATCCTTCGTTCGTGGTGGTCGAGAGGTAGAAAGAGAGAGAGAGAAAGAGAGACGGAGAGAGCGAGGTAGAAAGAGAGAGACAGACAGAGGGAGATGGTGGTCAGTTGATCTCTTCCTCTCCATCGTCATGGATTTAACGAGGCTGGCCGTCGACGCCGGTCAGTTCATCAACCGCGCTGTGCAGGTATTGTTCTCTCTTTGTTTTTATCACTATTTTAAAATACACAGGTGTTGGTTAATATGCACATTCATTGTGTGTGTGTGTGTGTGTGTGTGTGTGTGTGTGTGTGTGTGTGTGTGTGTGTGTGTGTGCCCTCCTCCTCCTCAGTACACTGGAGAGACTCTAGGGCAGGTGGAGCGCACCGAGCTGGACACTGGGCTAGAGGGTCTCCTGTCCCGGGTAGAGACCACCCAGACCTGGACCGTCCAGATCGTGACCCAGACGGAGGTCTTGCTGCAACCCAACTCCGGTGAGTCGTCACGGTCACGTGTCACTTCACCTCTGCTTGGTGGTCAGTTCAATGATGATGTCATCGAAACGGGCACACACACCGCACGCACACACACACCGCACGCACCGCACACACACGCACACACACACCGCACGTACCACACACACGCACACACAATGTGTCATATAGTAAGATGGATATGAGAGGTCATATAAAACATGTCATATAGTAAGATGGATATGAGAGGTCATATAAAACATGTCATATAGTAAGATGGATATGAGAGGTCATATAAAACATGTCATATAGTAAGATGGATATGAGAGGTCATATAAAACATGTCATATAGTAAGATGGATATGAGAGGTCATATAAAACATTTTATACTTTGATTGATTCGCACCCTCACGTAAGTATATTTGTATAAAACTACAAGATTAAATGTCTACTAATGCCCAATGTCGACTAAATGTAAATATTATAATAATATCTGATAATGATGATAATAATTATTAAATTATAATGATTAATTAATAACAATAATAATTCATAATGATAATAATAACAATATTATCATTATCATTAATAATAATAATGCTTATTTCTGTTTAGTAATTGTCACGCATTTATCACTAAATGGAAACCTCTTGACACGCAGCTGACCGGTTGGAGGAGCGCTTATACGAGCGTCTGGATTGGGTCACGCCCCCTCGGGCCCGGGCCCTGGAGCTGCTGGGGGACACCATGACCCAGACGGGGTCAGAGGTCGGAGCCCACACCCCCTACGGTCAGTGGGGGACCAGAGAGAGTCCGTGCTTTATGTATCTTTAGTTTCCCCTCTCTATACTGTTCCTCCACAAACACAACACGTCTTGTCCTTTGTTTGTCTGTTTGTACGACAGAATAGTTTAAAAAGATGGGCAGATGAGACAAAGGGAGACGGAACATTCTACAGGGCTTATACAAAAGTATCTCATCCGTACGAATGGTAAAAGTAAGGATGTGGAAATTGCGTGTAAAAAACAATGTTTGTATTGATGGTTTTTAGGGAGCTCTCTGGTCCGGTGTGGCGAGGCTCAGAAGCAGATGGGGGAGGCGGAGAGGAAGTTCGTCCAAAGCTGCCACATCCACTTCCTGTCTCCACTGCGCAGTTTCTCCGAGGGGGAATACCGAGCCATGCAGGTGAACACACTCCTCTGGCCATTCAGAAATCCATCCTATATCAGCTCCTTAATGATACGTTAGTGTATAGGATGAATTAGGGATGCCTGACTCTCAGCCAAAAGGTTCTGGGCTCCATCCCAAAGTGTACACTCAAGAAGTTCAACATCAAATATTTAGGTACCCAGAGAAACACAACGGCATTTAACTTGGCACTGAAAAGCTTAAGATAAAGCAAGTTCTAATAAGATAATGCATAGCCTATTATATATTACCAGGCACTTTACTGCAACATTTGCATTCTGGTTAGATGCCAAAGTATTTTCGCTGTGCTGTACTTGACAATACATTAGAATCTAATCTAATCGAATCAATAATCAAACTTGCATAAGGCTATCCCTAGTGTAAACTAAGCCCCAAGCACTATGACATTTAATCTAGCTACGTAAAAACATATGCCCTGATGTCCATATCCGCCACATATAATATCGAAAATATTATAAATAAATACTAATATCTATCACATAATATATTCACATCTCACAGACAACCGCATATCCAGCAGTGTGGTGTGGACCTAGTTAAGCAAGATGCTCATTCATGGCATGCATCTAAAACATTTATAAAATGTGTGTAATGTAATTCATCTAGATTTATTTCAATATTTAGAATATACTGTAATTGGTTGAGTTTTGCTGTAGCTGTGTGATTAAAGTGCATTTGTTTTTATTGCCGATTTTACGAAGGATGAGCGAAGGATGTTGGTGAACAAGCGGTTGGATTTGGACATCGCCAAGACCCGGCTGAGGAAGGCCCACGAGGCGGAGGCGGAGGCCCGGGTCAGTGGACCTCAGCAGCTCTTCTCCTCCTGGCTGCTGGCTCTTGGTCTATTTCTGAATATCTCAATGTTCTCTGACCCCGCCAGAACCTGACCTCCAACCCTCTGGCTGATGACTACGTTTCTCATGTCTCCTTCATGTTCAGCTTCCTCCGCGTTAAGTGGCTTAAGGTTAGTCTCTCTAGCCCTCATACACACAAATATACACACGTACAAATACATCACTTTATTATCCTCGTGGTTGAAGGGCACAACATTTTCCATGACAATATTTTTGCTTAATGAGGTGTTATTCATAAAAACCCTTAACCTTTATTAAGCATGTATGTATTTATTTATACAGAACTTTCACTGGGACAGTCCACAATACACAATACACATATATTGAACCAGAGATACCTACAAGATCATTTTCATCTGTAGTCGCTGGGCAGGAGTTGTAAATATCAAATGCCACAAACATTTCAATATAAAATGTCAATACATAAGGCCAATCAATTAACTATTGCCAAAATAAAATATGCATACATTTTATTATAAATGTGCAAAATGTATGCGTTGTTTTTTCATGCAATCAGATGTGGGCTCAGGAAATATCTCAGGTAAGTTTGTGTTTACCTGAAGTCTTCTCAAGTCCCTATTGTCTGGATCCTGTGTAGTGTGTATTAGTTAAGACTATTATTAACCAAAACTATTAATTATGAAATATTATTACTTTATTCAGCTTGCTAGTGCCTGTTTTGTTAACTGTATAGTCTGCTATTTTAGGAGATCTGTCCTCAATTGAGTCCAAACTCTAAAGTTATAACTGTGTGTGTGTGTGTGTGTGTGTGTGTGTGTGTGTGTGTGTGTGTGTGTGTGTGTGTGTGTGTGTGTGTGTGTGTGTGTGTGTGTGTGTGTGTGTGTGTGTCTGTGTCTGTGTCTGTGTCTGTGTCTGTGTCTGTGTCTGTCTGCAGGCAGAAATGGAGTTGAGGATCTGTCAGAGTTTGTTTGATCGTCAGGCAGAGATGACCAGACAACTTCTGGAAGGAATCAACACCACGCATGTGTGTATTTACACACACACACACACACACTTAGGCATGTGCGTTCACACTCAAAGCACACACACTCCTGTGTGTGCACTCACTTGTGACATGCACACACACTCACACCCACACCCATATTTATAATATAAATCCCGTTTTAACATTAGGAGCGTGAACACACAAATAGACCTTTTCTATCCAAAGATGCCCACTAGACACACACACATCCCCTCACTTAAAGGTTTGAATATCTATTATATCTATCCCGTTCAACCCCCTTGCTGACCTGGTTTGGCGTCAGACGGACCACCTGCGCAGCCTGGCTGACTTTGTGGAGGCCCAGGCCTCCTACTACGCCCAGTGCCACCGCCACGCCCAGGACATGCGGAGGGACCTGGCCAGGTAACGGCCACGCCCACACGGCACTCCCCAAACACACCACACGGGTGTAGAGGCCAAGCGTCAGGCACCTTGGACTGCGGTTTTGGATTGGATGTTTTTGACTCGTGGAACCTCTGGTGTCATGTGACACAGCTCAGGTCTCTGCACTTCAATTGATTGCGTTTGATATTTTTTTAGATGGTGCTAAAATGAGATATTTCCAACTGTATTCTCTTGAGCTCTTCCGCTCGATGTGTTGAGGCACAGAAGCTAATGGAGGATACGTAGGAATTTAGAAATTTAAAATGTAACGGGTTGTGTCGTTTTAACACATTTTACCGCTCTGCTCTGGTTTGTAGCGTTCCCGCTGTCCTCTGCTCAAATAACTGGCAGGCGGTCGCTAGCAACTCCACGAATCAGTCGCAGACCGCCGGCAGCGACTTAACCGGCGAGCAGCCGGGATTAAAGCAGACTAACCCCGTCGCCGTGGTAATCCACCGCCACCCGGACTTCAACCAGGACCCCACCGACGTCAATCCCGAAGGGGCCACCTTCGGATCCTCGGTTACCGAGCCACCGTCCCGACAACAGACAAATAACAACAACAACAGTAACAACAACAATAGTAGCGTATCTCCGCTAACCTCGTCAGCTGAAAGCAAGGCAGCTAACGGGCCGAGTGGTTTATCTTCTGCTGCCACAGATTCCTCTTCCGTACCCAAGCCAACTGCCACCGAAACATCGGCCAATATTTCCACTGCCGTTCAAGCATCCAACCTTTCTACGGAGTTTAAAACAGACACCAGCGGAGACTCACAATCCCCGGAACACGGAAGACCTGGCGTTCTCCTCTCATCGACGGCCGAGACGCAGGTTCCGATATGGGCGTCCGAGGAAATTCCTAGCTACTCGAATGTCACCACTGCCAACAGCCGTTACGCGCTCAGCTCAACTGCGGCCCAAAGCTCGCTGCTAATACGGGAAAATGCTGTCGAAGCGCTAGCTAGCGGTGAAGAAATGCTGACAACCAGTGAAATACCTGCCGGGTCCAAAACCGCTGATTAATTCTCCACGGTGCTCTTGACCACCGACGAATATGAGACTCACTAAGCCATCGCCTGTAAGCCAACGGTATCGGACGGAGTCGTCCTTAACAGTTAGACATTGTGCAAACCGTGGCGGTAAAATGGTCACCAGACTAAGTCTTATTCAATCTTTACTGCCATTTTGGTGTCACCAGGAGATGCTTGTATTTGAACCTATCGTTGGTGTTAGATATGCAACTGCCCCTTGAGGAAAGTAGCATGTATAGCCTTAATAATTAAATGTTTGATGGTGGAAATTCAGTTTGCCAAGATAAGTTGTAGTGTTAGGGCTGTGTTCTGGAGAAATAATGTAATTTCAAGCTATAAGTGTCTGTATTTGTAAGTGTTTATAAGAAGCTATATGTGTATACATGATCTAGTGCCAGATTATTATTATTATTATTATTATTATTTTATAGAATTGTTTTAATAAACATTACCATATTGGTACGTCTTACATGTCAAAACTAGTAAATGTTGACTTTGACTGCCCTCTAGTGGTGCTTCGTGTAATGTACAGCTGGCCTCTGGGTGCCAGACGTGGCAGTATGAGTTGTGTGTAAGCACAGAATGTCCAAACCAAATATTTAAAAACTGTTAAACTTGCCAAACTTGAGAGCTAACCAAGCATTGTGTCGGTTACCTCTCAATAAGGATCATTTTCTAATTCCAAAAAGTTTTGTGTGAAGGGTCAAGGAGTTGACATGAAGCACAGGGTTGAACAGGCTCTTTGTGTGTGTGTGTGTGTGTGTGTGTGTGTGTGTGTGTGTGTGTGTGTGTGTGTGTGTGTGTGTGTGTGTGTGTGTGTGTGTGTGTGGTGTGTGTGGTGTGTGTGTGTGTGTGTGTGTGTGTGTGTGTGTGTGGTGTGTGTGTGTGTGTGTGTTGTGTGTGTGTGTGTGTGTGTGTGTGTGTGTGTCATGGAAAGCCATATTGTGCAGAAAGCGCCACCCATTTGATGCGTTAAAGTGACAAAACGCCGTCCAGAACGCCGTCCAAACTGACAAAACGCCGTCCAAACTGACAGAACGCCGTCCAAACTGATAGAACGCCGTCCAAACTGATAGAACGCCGTCCAAACTGCCAAATAAACGGCGTCCAGAATGCCGTTTTTTAACACCGCCCAAAGGGTGACTGAACGCCTATTCTAACTCGTTTGTCTTGCTACTTGTTTGGCAATCCTTAAGAAAACTCCAAATATGCCACTTTGGGTATTATATTATTACCCTGACAAACTTTCTGGTTATGTTAATGTTAATTAATAATAATGCATTTGTATTGCACTTTTCATTCACAATAATCTCAAAGTGCTATGTAGTCTTGCAGAATTGCCCTCTCCAACATCCGCAGGATCCGGCCCTTCCTCACACGTGAAGCGGCGCAGATCCTGGTCCAAGCGCTCGTCATCACCCGCCTCGACTACTGCAACTCTCTCCTGGCGGGACTCCCCGCCTCTGCAACCAAGCCCCTCCAACGCATCCAGAACGCAGCAGCACGCCTGGTATTCAACCTACCGAAATTCTCCCACGTGACCCCTCTCTTCCGCGATCTCCACTGGCTTCCGGTAAATGCTCGCATCAAGTTCAAGACTCTGGTGCTGACCTTTAGGGCAGTCAATGGAACTGCCCCAGCCTACCTCCAGGCGTTGGTCAAACCCTACATCCCAGCCAGAGCGCTCCGCTCAACTTCTGCCAGGCGACTTGTTCGACCTTCACTGATGACAACCAAGCATCGCTCGTCCAAGACCCAGCTCTTCAGGGCTCTGGCTCCACAGTGGAATGAACTCAAGACCCAGCTCTTCAGGGCTCTGGCTCCACAGTGGAATGAACTCAAGACCCAGCTCTTCAGGGCTCTGGCTCCGCAGGTGGAACGAACTCCCGTCTCATGTCAGTCCACCTGGACTCTCCATGAACCCTCCTTCTCCTTTGTGAAACCCCTAAACTTGCTTAAGTCCTGACATTAATAGCTCTTAGCATGTTGTATATGTTAGCAAGTGTATATCCTTAATGTTGATAACACGCTCTTATCACAGCTACTTAAGCAGGTGACCTGGCAGTACCAAATAGTGTTATTCATCTTGTTAATATGAATGCTTGTGAACTGCTCTATTTTATGTTGGCGTACCTCAGTGTTATGCTATTGTCTGCTTCAACTAATGTACACCTTGTAAGTCGCTTTGGATAAAAGCGTCTGCCAAATGCCCTAAATGTAAATGTAAATGTAAATAAAATTGTAATTGTAGCGTGGCAACAACAGTTAGCATTTCCAGTAGTAATTAGCCATAAGTATCTACAAGATTCTTCACAGTGAAGGCTAATAATATAGCATTCTATTGCAATAGATAGCCAATAGTTGAGATAGCTGTTGAAGCTATCTTCTGTCCACTAGTTAACCAAATCCATTAGATGTTGTGTGATTGCTGTTTCCATCTTCAGGACTTTCTCTTCGGTCCTTCTCTACCCTGAACAGGTCCAACTAACATGAACTAAACTGACAGGTCGTACTACAATATGAACTTAGCTCCTACCTGCGCGGCCTCCCGTGCAGCGCCACCCACCACCGCCAGGGGGCCGCGCGTCCTCCCGTGCAGCGCCACCCACCACCGCCAGGGGGCCGCGCGTCCTCCCGTGCAGCGCCACCCACCACCGCCAGGGGGCCTCGCGTCACGTGGAGTGTGTTTGTAGCGCTGCGCTGCAAGGTCGGTTCTTTATTTTCTGTTCCTTTCCTTCCTTTAGAGAATGGTTCACATCGCGCCCTGCACACACACACACCCCACACCCACACACACACACACACACACACACCTCACTTTGTGTGGTGTTTCTGTTGACTAAGTTTGTAAAAAGGGTTTCTTGGTGAGATGAACAACCCTGTTACGTATTCCTGGTTTGATGTCATCATAGGGTGACATAGAAAAACAAGCTGTGTGTGTGTGTGTGTCATAGGTAATTTAATCTTTCATTAAGGCCGAATGGGGTTGTTGATCTATTTGGTTGGGGGGAGCAGTAGGCCTATTCTTCTGACTAAGTATTTTCTTACTAATTCTACTCTTTGCCAAAGGGGGAAGCCATAAATCCATCTTCTCTTCTATCTACAGATGTTCTTTTCCAATGACTCCACTGAAGGCCGTTCTTCCAGTGATGTCTGCAAAACACAGCTAAAAACACGCTTTGGTTCATTCTTTTTTGTGTGTGTGTGTGTGTGTGTGTGTGTGTGTGTGTGTGTGTGTGTGTGTGTGTGTGTGTGTGTGTGTGTGTGTGTGTGTGTGTGTGTGTGTGTGTGTGTGTGTGTGTGTGTGTGTGTGTGTGTGTGTGGTGTGTGTGTGTGTGTGTGTGTGTGTGTGTGTGTGTGTGTGTGTGTGTGTGTGTGTGTGGAACAATGCTTGATGCCAGACTCATGAGAGAGGGGAACATCCAGGGTGTTGATGGTCTTATGGTCCTCAGATGCCCGGGGGAGGGGCGGGGAGGGGGTCTGGAGGAGGGGGACTGGAGGAGGGGGGAGGGGGTGAGTGAGTTATTCTGTGTGGAAGTGGCTGATGTTGATGATGTCTGTTGTGTGGTGGCATGGAAGCACCGGGCGCTACAGGATATAGGACATGTTGCATGTGGAGACAGACAGACAGACAGACAGACAGACAGACAGTCAGACACAGACAGACAGACAGAGATTATAGCATTATCCAATTCAGTCTCTCCCACACACACACACACACCACACACACACACACACACACACACACACACACACACACTCTCTCATAGAAACACATAAACACACAATATCTAATCCTGCTACTTTTATTCCTGGTTCTGTTGCCCTGGTTACACGCCCCATTTGCAGGGCCAGGTTCTTGGCTAGATGGATGTAAGTGGGCCAAAGAGAGAGCCCTACACTGAGGCCTCCACACTGAGGCCTCCACACTGAGGCCTCCACACGGAGGCCTCCACACGGAGGCCTCCACACTGAGGCCTCCACACTGAGACCTCCACACGGAGGCCTCCACACGGAGGCCTCCACACTGAGGCCTCCACACGGAGGCCTCCACACGGAGGCCTCCACACTGAGACCTCCACACGGAGACCTCCACACTGAGACCTCCACACGGAGACCTCCACACTGAGGCCTCCACACGGAGGCCTCCACACGGAGACCTCCACACGGAGACCTCCACACTGAGGCCTCCACACGGAGGCCTCCACACGGAGACCTCCACACTGAGGCCTCCACACTGAGGCCTCCACACGGAGGCCTCCACACGGAGGCCTCCACACGGAGGCCTCCACACTGAGGCCTCCACACTGAGGCCTCCACACTGAGACCTCCACACTGAGGCCTCCACACGGAGGCCTTCTCAGGGGGGAGGAACACACGCTGGACAGCCTTTATCAATTCAGAGATCCAAGATGTTTTTATTTGCCATCAACAACAACAAGGAACGCTCTCTCGCCTCTACGCAGTGTGAATTTCCTACAATTGAACACGATATACTATACTATGTATTATACTTGTACTATACAACACTATACTGTAACAATACTGAACACAATACAAATAATAATAAAGTGACTGATGGATGATAGAGAGAGAGAGAGAGAGAGAGAGAGAGAGAGAGAGAGACTACCACGCCTCTCTCTTGTTCAGCCTCAATCGGTCTATACCCAATGCACCTTTTTGGTTCTCTCTCCTTCCTTTCTGCCTCTCTCTTTCTCACTCTGTATCACCCTCTCTCTGTCAAACTCCCTGTCTCTCTCTCTCTCTCTCTCACCCTCTCTCTCTCTCTCTCTCTCTCTCTCTCTCTCTCTCTCCTTTTATTGCTGTTTTTTCCTCTGCAGGTGTTCACTTTCCCTGCTATAAAAACCTCTCCCTTCCTCACAGACAGACAGACAGACAGACAGGCAGGCAGGCAGACAGACAGACAGACAGACAGGCAGGTAGGTATACCCCAATACGTGATTAAATGGACCCGACCCAAGTCAAAGTAAGGCACTTTTTTCCCATTCCCAAACTACAATAAAGTAACTCCATGTTTGACTGTTTTCCCCGGTGGTTCTCTTTTTAAACAAACTCTCTCTCTCTCTCTCTCTCTCTCTCTCTCTCTCTCTCTCTCTCTCTCTCTCTCTCTCTCTCTCTCTCTCTCTCTCTCTCTCTCTCTCTTCCAGACATCGCACCTTGCCATCGTTGCCCTTCCGCCCCCCGTAACACAACACATGACTCACTGGACCATGGCCCACCTCTGCCCCCCCCTCCCTCACTGCGCTCTGTCTTCATAAGAAGAAGCCCCCCCCCCCCCTACACACAAACACACACAGAGAGACTGCAGCTCCACATCCTGACCTCCATCACTCGCAGCTGGGATGTCCCGGAGCCTCGGTAAGACCAGCATGGCCCTGTGCTTGGTGCGGGAGGGCGCCCTCTGGGCGGCAGTCTGGCTCTGCTGCGTGAGCACGGATGGACTGGACAAGGACTACGGCTACGACAACCACTACGACAACCAGATCACGGACCAGGACCACCAGGAGGGTGGGTGACCTTACGGCGTTGCTGCTCCTTCTTCTTCTTCTCCTTCTTCTTCTCCTTCTCCTCCTTCTCCTTCTCTCTCGACATGCACGGCCTTCACCGGAGAAGACCCGACGGTGAAGACCCGACGGTGAAGACCCGACGGTGAAGACCCGACGGTGAAGACCCGACGGTGAAGACCCGACGGTGTCGTTTGCGTGGTTCTGATTTGTGTCTGTCCGGTCTGGACAGACCTGTCCGTCGGTC
>CM051016.1:26659088-26671588 GCA_027704905.1 Muraenolepis orangiensis
GTGGGCCTCAGGGGCGTGCCCCGGTCCTTCTCCTTGTCCCCGGAGCCGAACATAGTCTGCGGCCACTTCCTGGTCTCCGTGAGCCTCTTGCGGTCCGAGGTCTCCTCCAGGAAGGAGCCGAAGTCCTCGAAGGACGGGGCGTCGTCGTAGCCCTCGTCTCCGGGCTGGGGGAAGTGCGTGTGGACGCCCGGCTGGGGGGAGTAGGGGCCGGGCGTCCGGGCGTACCGGGCGGTGACCGTTGCGCGGGTGGATCTTCACTCTCTTCTTGGCGCTCGGCCCCAGCAGGTGAGCGGACTCCATGGCGGCTCACCTCAAGAGCGACAGGGGTGCCTGAGAGGGGGAGAGCAGAGCGGAGCGACGCAGCGTCAATGGATGCTTTAGGGTAACCGACCGGTCGATCGCCATCGACTGGTCTCCAAAGCCTTCACTGTCCATCCCTAGCAGTTGTTTTTTTTAAATGTTCATGCTATGGTTGGTTTGTTGTTTTAACAAGCTTTTTAGACCTAGCTCTAGCTTGTTGATTTGAATCACACAAAGGTCATTATGTGTCCTATGACATAAAGGTCATTATGTGTCCTATGACACATAGGTCATTATGTGTCCTATGACACATAGGTCATTATGTGTCCTATGACACTTGGGTCATTATGTGTCCTATGACACATCGGTAATTATGTGTCCTATGACACATAGGTCATTATGTGTCCTATGACACATAGGTCATTATGTGTCCTATGACACTTGGGTCATTATGTGTCCTATGACACATAGGTCATTTGACAAACTCCGGACATTTTGTACCGGACATTTTGACCGGCAGGTTTTGAATTTACCGTTTTTTAAATAAATGTTACCAGCTAAAAACCGGTAATTACCGGCTAACGGAAACCCTGGTATGCACGTACATTGAGCCTGTGTAACAGAAATTGATTGCAAAAATAAATATGACGATGAACAGTCTTACTCCTAAGTGGGTTTTTTTGGAAGATATCGGATTGGTAGATCTTGGCTTACATTTTGGAATAAAAAGTGATCTTGGGCTTGAAAAAGGTTGTTTACCACTGCTTTAGCGCGTCTGTATACGCTAACTGGTATAGCCATGCGCTATATACGCATACTCATATGAAGCTACGGCTAAAAATAGAAAAGGAATCATACTGTGTACTTTGTCCAACTTTCTGTCTTAGTTTCGGGTCAGGGTCAGGGTCAGGGTCAGGTCAGGGTCAGGGTCAGGGTTAGGGTCAGGTCGGGTTCAGGGTTAGGGTCAGGGTCAGGTGTCTCAGGGTTAGGGTCAGGGTCAGGGTCAGAGTTAGGGTCAGGGTTAGGGTCAGGGTCAGGGTTAGGGTTAGGGTCAGGGTCGGTCAGGGTCAGGGTCAGGGTTAGGGTTACCTTGGCCATGCAGGTATGTTTGGCAGTTATTGATTAAATGCCAGGAGAAGCTCTCTGCCTCACCTTTGTGCTCTGTAGAAGAGCGTGTGTGTGTGTGTGTGTGTGTGTGTGTGTGTGTGTGTGCCAGATGACTGAACATAGGTGTGTGTGTATAGCACACACACACATACAATGTGTGTATGTATAGCTCTGGAGTTAAAGTGTCCTCCAGTGTAATAATAATAATACACTTTTTTTTGCGGTCAGAATTATACATAAACCACATTCATACACACATCTCACGCACACACATATTCATAATCATGTCTTCAATTGAAGTGGTATTCAAATTCAAAGGTTCATGGAGCTTATCTCTCTCTCTCTCTCCTCTCTCTCTCTCTCCTCTCTCTCTCTCTCTCTCTCTCTCTCTCTCCTCTCTCTCTCTCTCTCTCTCTCTCTCTCTCTCTCTCTCTCTCTCTCTCTCTCTCTCTCTCTCTCTCTCTCTCCTCTCTCTCTCTCTCTCTCTCTCTCTCTCTCTCTCTCTCTCTCTCTCTCTCTCTCTCTCTCTCTCTCTCTCTCTCTCTCTCTCTCTGACACACACACTCTCTCTAACTCTCTCCCTAGGCTCGAATGCCAGACTTGAATGCTAACAATATGCATAGTCTTCCTGTCGAGTACCTAGTATCAAAATGCTGCTGGTATACAAGCTTCAGAAAAGTGATTTTAAAAGTGTTCTTTTTAATAAACGGCCACTGTGATTCATGCCCCTATGGTTGTCACTACCGTGGTGTCAGACTCAAGGAGGATCCCTGCTGTTTGGCTGATTACCAGAAGCCCCCATCACGATCCAGAAATCACATTCAGAATATCCGTCTGTATTCCCTCAGCATCCAGACACACTGACACACTGACACACACACACACACACACGCACATACACGCCCACGCACACACACACACCCACACACACACACACACACACCACACACACACACACACACACACACACACACACACACACACACACCACACACACACACACACACATACTCTCTACTCTCTCTCTCTCTCTCTCTCTCTCTCTCTCTCTCTACATCCGAGTCGCTTGGTACACATGCCGTCTGTCCATTCTGGTGAAATCTAGCACTAGGCCTATACGCTATTTATGTATGTATATATGTATTTATTTATATTGTGGTGGTAAAGTCCTTGTGCAAATCAATACCCCACCTATAGTTCCATGGGTGAATTATGTCAATCCACCACAATATATATGTATATATGTATTAATGAATCCCATAACGTGGGGAAGCATGAAATCATATTCTCAAACGTCAGTTTTCTTTGGCCTGCTTGGCCCCAATCAGCCATCATGGTCCTCCTTGTGTCGCTGCTGCGCGGTGCGGTGGTCGCTGCGCTCACTGTTAGATAGATTAGTTAGATTAGATTAGATTAGATTAGATTCAAATGTATTGTAATTGCACAGCACAAGCACAGTACAGCCAAAATAATTTGGCATCTGCAAATGTTGCAGTAAAGTGCCTGGTAATATATAATGTACAGTTAACAGTGGCTAAAAGACAGTGGCTAAAGTCTACTAGGTATAAAAACAGTTATAAGATTACTTATAGAGTATGTATGAGATATGTGCATAATACAGGTACATATATGTATATATATATATACATACAGGTATGTATACAAGTATTTAACAGGTAGTGATCAGGGGTATGCTCCTGTGTGGTGGTGGGGAGAGAGGAAAGAAACATCTCATCCCACACACCGCTGGGCTGTGTGTGTGTGTGTGTGTGTGTGTTGTGTGTGTGTGTGGTGTGGTGTGTGTGTGTGTGTGTGTGTGTGTGTGTGTGTGTGGTGTGTGTGTGTGTGTGTGTGTGTCTTGGCAGGGATGACTTGTCCCCGGACTACACTGCTGCACCCTGTGTGTCAACGTCTTGATTAGTGATTCTCATCACTATTCACTATTCTCATCACTATTCACATGATCCCGGGACACGGATCATGTGATTTGCACATGATGTATATAGAAGTCTTGACTTCTATATACATCATGTGATTTGCACATGATGTATATAGAAGTCTTGACTTCTATATACATCATGTGATTTGCACATGATGTATATAGAAGTCTTGACTTCTTAATACATAAGAAACGATGTCGAGATTACGCAATCTCAAACGCATTGCTAGAACCCCCCCAAAAAAAGAGACAACATATGATGTTATAAATAAGGCTCTATCTTATACAGTATATCATATATATATATATAATATATGTTCACGTCAATCCCTGACTTTACGGCTAAGGGACGCTGCTTGTTATTACGACGATCCGCGTGAACCCGCCGGTGCGAGCGCGCGTGAGAGTCAAATCAAGGTTATTCCGGCTCCTCGCACGCAGACGCGCCTCGCGGGCGCCAATGAGAAGAGAGGAGGAGGAGGAAACGGAGCGCTCATACACGAGCACATGCGGACACGCGCACGCACGCACGTACACACGCGCGCACACAATTACACAAATCACGGCAATTAACGATCAATTAATGACCGGCAATGTTTGCAGTCAGTCAGATGATCCCAGAATCACAACGATGTGTGTGTGTGTGTGTGTGTGTGTGTGTGTGTGTGTGCGTGCGCGTGCGCGCGCCAATACCTTGATCGATGGTTGGTGGTCAAATGATCGATACGGCATCGTCGGCGCGTGTACAGTATACTGCTGCGTGTACAGTATACTGTGCGTGTACAGTATACTGCGCGTGTACAGTATACTGCGCGTGTACAGTATACTGTGCGTGTACAGTATACTGCGCGTGTACAGTATACTGCGCGTGTACAGTATACTGCGCGTGTACAGTATACCTGGCGCAGCAGTGGACGATCGAGGCGCAGTTCCGCTCACCTGCTTTCTCTCGACCTGCACCGCGTGTTCCGTGTTCGATCCCGAGTCATTCACCCCGACACCTGCACTCCCGGCTCAAGGAATGGTGGAGAGAGAGAGAGAGAGAGGAGAGAGAGAGAGAGAGAGAGAGAGAGAGAGAAAGGTGGTCCGCTGCTCCATCACCGCTTCTTTCTGTTTAGCCCCACACCACACCTCTCCACTCCGCTTCTCCCTGCGACACTGACTCCTCGATCCGCCTCCCTCTCTCTCTCTCTCTCTCTCTCTCTCTCTCTCTCTCTCTCTCCCTCTCTCCCTCGTTTTTTTTAATCTCGTACATCCGAGTCGCGATTACAAGAGAGAGATGCTGCTTTTTCTGACTCCACCAGTCAATGAGGGAGAGCGAGAGTGAGAAGGAGAGGGATAGAGAAGGGAGAGAGAGAGAGAGCAATTGGCAATATATACAATACACTGAAGATACATTTCATGTTTGTATTTAGCTGGTTTATCAAATAATGTGCTCTACTGTGTATATGTGTGTGCGTTTGTATATGAGTGTGTGTGTGTTTGTGTGCGTTTGTATATGAGTGTGTGTGTATGTTTGTGTGCGTGTGTATGCACACGAGTAGCTGTGCATGTGTGTGAGTGTATGACTAGCCTACTGCGTCTGTTCTAGGAATAGAATGTTGTTTTTTTCTCTCAGCCCTCTCCCCCCCCCCCCTTCTCTCCAATCTCCTTCTCTCTCTCCTCTCTCCCCTTCTACCCTTTACTCTGGCTATCCATCCCTCTCTCCTCCTCTCTCCCCTTCTCACCCTTTACTCTGGCTATCCATCCCTCTCTCTCCTCTCTCCCCTTCTCCCCTTTACTCTGGCTATCCATCCCTCTCTCTCCTCTCTCCCCTTCTCCCCTTTACTCTGGCTATCCATCCCTCTCTCTCCTCTCTCCCCTTCTACCCTTTACTCTGGCTATCCATCCCTCTCTCTCCTCTCTCCCCTTCTACCCTTTACTCTGGCTATCCATCCCTCTCTCTCCTCTCTCCCCTTCTACCCCTTTACTCTGGCTATCCATCCCTCTCTCTCCTCCTCTCCCCTTCTACCCTTTACTCTGGCTATCCATCCCTCTCTCTCCTCTCTCCCCTTCTACCCTTTACTCTGGCTATCCATCCCTCTCTCTCCTCTCTCCCCTTCTACCCTTTACTCTGGCTATCCATCCCTCTCTCTCCTCTCTCCCCTTCTCCCCTTTACTCTGGCTATCCATCCCTCTCTCTCCTCTCTCCCCTTCTCCCTTTACTCTGGCTATCCATCCCTCTCTCTCCTCTCTCCCCTTCTACCCTTTACTCTGGCTATCCATCCCTCTCTCTCCTCTCTCTCCTTCTCCCTTTACTCTGCTATCCATCCCTCTCTCTCCTCTCTCCCCTCTCTCCTCTTACTCTGGCTATCCATCCCTCTCTCTCCTCTCTCCCCTTCTCCCTTTACTCTGCTATCCATCCCTCTCTCTCCTCTCTCCCCTTCTCCCCTTTCTCTGGCTATCATCCCTCTCTCTCCTCTCTCCCTCTCTCTCTGGCTATCCATCCCTCTCTCTCCTCTCTCCTCTTCTCTCTACTCTGCTATCCATCCCTCTCTCTCCTCTCTCTCTCCTTCTCCCCTTTACTCTGGCTCTCCTCCCTCTCTCTCCTCTCTCCTCTCTCCCTTTACTCTGCTATCCATCCCTCTCTCTCCTCTCTCCCCTCTCTCTCCTCTCTCTGCTATCCATCCCTCTCTCTCCTCTCTCTCCCTTCTCCCCTTTACTCTGCTATCCATCTCTCTCTCTCCTCTCTCCCCTTCTCCCTTTACTCTGCTATCCATCCCTCTCTCTCCTCTCTCTCCTTCTACCCTTTACTCTGCTATCCATCCCTCTCTCTCCTCTCTCTCCCTTTACTCTGGCTATCCATCCCTCTCTCTCCTCTCTCCCTCTCTCTCTCTCTCTTTACTCTGGCTATCCATCCCTCTCTCTCCTCTCTCCCCTTCTACCCTTTACTCTGGCTATCCATCCCTCTCTCTCCTCTCTCCCCTTCTCCCTTTACTCTGGCTATCCATCCCTCTCTCTCCTCTCTCCCCTTCTACCCTTTACTCTGGCTATCCATCCCTCTCTCTCCCTCTCCCTTCTACCCTTTACTCTGGCTATCCATCCCTCTCTCTCCCCTGGCCTTTCCATAGTGCACCTGCTGTGGTGCAGCATATAGAGCTAAGCCGCTAGCACCGCTGCCTGCCCGGCTGCGTCGGTCCGTCAGTCTGCGGGTGATTGTGTTTGTGGAGATAACTGATGGCGCGGGTGGGTTGTGTGCTCTGGTCCGGCCCTGTTAACCTTTCTCCTAATGCACCTGTGTGGGCCGACCACCCAGACCCCATAGCAGCCCCTCCTCTGGGGCCAGACCAGACCTCTGGACTGGAGTGATGGAGCAGTCACTATAGAGGGTTGTGTGGTGGGTGGGATGGTAAACATGCAAATATACAGCAACCCAAAATTGTATAGTGTAGTATAGTATAGTATACATTTACATTTAGGGCATTTGGCAGATGCTTTTATCCAAAGCGACTTACAAGTATACTGTAGTATAGTTAAGTATAGTATACTGTAGTATAGTATACCGTAGTATAGTTAGTATAGTATAATTTAGTATAGTATAGTATATTCAAGTATGGTATAGTATATACATGTATTGTAGTAGAGTATAGTATATTATGGTTTGATATTGTATAGTACAGGGGTTCTCAAACTTTTTGTTCCCCTTACAGGGAAACAAATGGACAAAAAGGACCCCCTCAAAATCATAACACCAATTAAACATACGCTTACTACCATTTGTCCTCTTGAGGCCATTGGAACTATCGGTACTCTAAAAATGTTCAACCTAAATACTTCAGACCTGTTTCATAGTCGGGCGGCAGTAGAGCTCAGGAGGTAGAGCGGTCGCCTCACCCCCTCACCCTAACTGCTCCTGACCTGCTGGCTGTCTCCTTGATGACTGACTCCACCGTTGGTGTGTGAATGGGTGAATGTGAGGCATGACTTGTAAAGTTCTTTGAGTAACCATTGGTTAGAAAAGCGCTATATAAATGTCCATTTACATAGTAATAAACAGAAACACATTTCAATTTTAATCATGGTTAATACCACTTATATACTTTGTATATTTACATATATATATATATAATAAACGTATATAACAGTAACAAGACATAGTCCTAGGACTATGAACAGTAACAAGATGAACAGTAACAAGGGTAACAAGACAAAGTCCTATGACTTTAAACTGTAACAAGATAAACAGTACCAAGACATAGTCTTACGACTATGAACTTTACTAAGATTAACAGCAATAATAATACATTCCATGGGACCACAGGGTTAAATAACACAGTAAAATCATAGATTAAAAAAAGACAGATAAGACAAATAAATCATTTCTCTTTGGTGCTTTGTAATCCGATGTTGCTTTAGCTTGGCTTGCTTCATGACTTTGTTCGCACTTGAAGACACACGACGCACTTCAGTCTCCTGTTCTGCTCTTCTCAAAATAACCAAACTCTACAGAATTGTTGTCGAATTTTCTCAATTTAGCTTGTTTGGGCTTAGTGTGACTTGACGATGTGGACTGACCGGACTGACTGAAATGTTGATCCGTATTTAGCTCGCAAGCTAGTGGGCTGGCTTATAAGTAGAGCTACGCAACAGCACAAACGGATTGTTTCGAGTAAGTGAATGAGTCACGATTGACGTGATGTGTCACAATCACATCAGAGTTTCTATTGGCCCAAAGCTAACATGGGTGGGAGTATTGAACACAATATGCTTGTTCGATTGGCGCAAATGGTCCTCACCCGTAGATATGTCATTTTCAACCCAAAAAAAAAATATATATATATATATATTTATATATATAACTATAGTGCAGTAATGGTATAGTGTAGTATGGTATAGTGTAGTGTGGTTATAGTAGTAGTGTATAGTGTAGTATGGTATAGTGTAGTATGGTATAGTGTAGTGTGGTATAGTGTAGTATGGTATAGTGTAGTATGGTATAGTGGTAGTGTATAGTGTAGTATGGTATAGTGTAGTATGGTATAGTGTAGTGTGGTATAGTGTAGTGTGGTATAGTGTAGTATGGTATAGTGTAGTATGGTATAGTGTAGTATGGTATAGTGTAGTATGGTATAGTGCAGTATGGTATAGTGTAGTGTGGTATAGTGTAGTGTAGTGTAGTATGGTATAGTGTAGTGTGGTATAGTGTAGTGTAGTATGGTATAGTGTAGTGTAGTGTAGTATGGTATAGTGTAGTATGGTATAGTGTAGTGTAGTATGGTATAGTGTAGTATGGTATAGTGTAGTGTAGTATGGTATAGTGTAGTATGGTATAGTGTAGTGTAGTATGGTATAGTGTAGTATGGTATAGTGTAGTGTAGTATGGTATAGTGTAGTGTGGTATGTATGTGTAGTATGGTATAGTGTAGTATGGTATAGTGTAGTTGTATGTGGTATAGTGTAGTGTAGTGTGGTATAGTGTAGTGTGGTATAGTGTAGTATGGTATAGTGTAGTATGTTATAGTGTAGTATGGTATAGTGTAGTGTGGTGTAGTGTAGTGTGTGGTATAGTGTAGTGTAGTGTAGTATGGTATAGTGTAGTATGGTATAGTGTAGTATGGTATAGTGCAGTATGGTATAGTGTAGTGTGGTATAGTGTAGTGTAGTGTAGTGTGGTATAGTGTAGTATGGTATAGTGTAGTGTGGTATAGTGTAGTATGGTATAGTGTAGTATGGTATAGTGTAGTATGGTATAGTGTAGTGTAGTGTGGTATAGTGTAGTATGGTATAGTGTAGTGTGGTATAGTGTAGTGTAGTATGGTATAGTGCAGTATGGTATAGTGTCAGTGTGGTATAGTGTAAGTGTAGTGTAGTGTAGTGTGTGTAGTGTATGTGTAGTGTGGTATAGTGTAGTGTGGTATAGTGTAGTGGTATGTGTAGTGTAGTGTATGTGTATAGTGTAGTATGGTATAGTGTAGTGTGGTATAGTGTAGTATGGTATAGTGTAGTGTAGTATGGTATAGTGTAGTGGTATAGTGTGTGTGGTTGTGTAGTGTGGTATTGTGGTAGTTAGTGTAGTGGTATAGTGTAGTGATGGTGTAGTGTATATGTGTATAGTGTAGTGTGTATGTGTATGTGTATAGTGTAGTTGGTGTAGTGTAGTTGGTATGGTGTAGTATGGTATAGTGTAGTGTAGTGTAGTATGGTATAGTGTAGTATGGTATAGTGTAGTGTAGTGTGGTATAGTGTAGTGTGGTATAGTGTAGTGTGGTGTAGTGTAGTGTAGTGTAGTGTAGTATGGTATAGTGCAGTATGGTATAGTGTAGTATGGTATGTGTAGTGTAGTGTAGTGTGGTATAGTGTAGTATGGTATAGTGTAGTGTGGTATAGTGTAGTGTGGTGTAGTGTAGTGTGGTATAGTGTAGTGTAGTATGGTATAGTGTAGTATGGTATAGTGTAGTATGGTATAGTATAGTATGGTATAGTGTAGTGTGGTATAGTGTAGTGTAGTGTAGTGTAGTTTGGTATAGTGCAGTATGGTATAGTGTAGTATGGTATAGTGTAGTGTGGTATAGTGTAGTATGGTATAGTGTAGTATGGTATAGTGTAGTGTGGTATAGTGTAGTGTAGTGTGGTATAGTGTAGTATGGTATAGTGTAGTATGGTATAGTGTAGTGTGGTATAGTGTAGTATGGTATAGTGTAGTGTGGTATAGTGTAGTATGGTATAGTGTAGTATGGTGTAGTGTGGTCTAGTGTAGTATGGTATAGTGTTGTGTAGTGTAGTGTAGTATGGTATAGTGTAGTATGGTATAGTGTAGTATGGTATAGTGTAGTGTAGTGTAGTGTGGTATAGTGTAGTATGGTATAGTGTAGTGTAGTGTAGTGTGGTATAGTGAAGTGTGGTATAGTGTAGTGTAGTGTGGTATAGTGTAGTGTGGTATAGTGTAGTATGGTATAGTGTAGTGTAGTGTAGTATGGTATAGTGTAGTATGGTATAGTGTAGTGTAGTGTAGTATGGTATAGTGTAGTATGGTATAGTGTAGTGTGGTATAGTGTAGTATGGTATAGTGTAGTGTAGTATGGTATAGTGTAGTGTGGTATAGTGTAGTATTGTATAGTGTAGTGTGGTATAGTGTAGTTGTGGTATAGTGTAGTATGGTATAGTGTTGTGTAGTGTAGTGTGGTGTAGTGTGGTATAGTGTAGTATGGTATAGTGTAGTGTAGTGTAGTGTAGTGTGGTATAGTGTAGTGTGGTATAATGTAGTATGGTATAGTGTAGTATGGTATAGTGTAATATGGTATAGTGTAGTGTAGTGTAGTGTGGTATGGTATAGTGTAGTATGGTATAGTGTAGTATGGTATAGTGTCGTATGGTGTAGTGTAGTGTAGTGTAGTATGGTATAGTCTAGTATGGTATAGTGTAGTATGGTATAGTGTAGTATGGTATAGTGTAGTATGGTGTAGTGTAGTGTATGTGTTAGTGTGGTATAGTGTAGTGTGGTATAGTGTAGTATGGTATAGTGCAGTTGAACTCACTGAATGGGGTTGCATTGGTAAACCTCTCTGGAACCTACTGAAGTGACTTAAAGACAACATGAGCTAAAGACCATTCATGTAGAGTAGAGTTTTTATTTATTTTTTCAACAACTGAATAATGAACAGAAGACATGTAAATCCCGGCCGGATCAGATGTGTATATATTACCATAATACTTTCATCTGAAGCGGTGCCTTCATATCCTTCCATTTACCGTCCTGTGTAGAGTGTAATGAACCGTTCCTACTGGCTGTAGGCTACGAGGTAGCTAAAGGCTACCTCCCCAGGGAACTCATTAGCTCTCAGACTGATAGCCGGCTGGTGGAGTGGGCTCTGTCTGCACCGCCGAGCTCTCATCAAATGATCTGCTCTATTCTCTCTTATTCTCTTAGTATGTTCTTTTTGTTCTTTCATGATTTTGATGGTTTGATATTTAGTTAGTGTGTTTTGTTTGTTTGTTTGTTTGTAAATGTGTTTTGTTCCATTCTTCCATTCTTTGTTCGGCTGTATAGCTCAGGATATAGAGCGGTCAAAGCTAAACCTGTGGAGGTGTCCTTGAGCAAGACCCTAACTGCTCCTGACCTGCTGGCTGTCTCCTTGATGACTGACTCCGTCGTCGGTGGTTGAATGTGTGTATGAATGGTGAATGTGAGGCATGACTTGTAAAGCGCTTTGGATAAAAGCGCAATATAAAAGCAACTATTAGCATACTTTCTTTTCTTTTCTTTTATTCTCTCATTCATTCATCATTTCTCCCCCCCCCCCCATCCACCTTGCTCTCTATCTCTCTATGTGTGTCTGTGTGTGTGTGTGTGTGTGTGTGTGTGTGTGTTTGTGTGCACCAAATGTCTCTCTATCTCTCTCTCTCTCTCTCTCTCTCTCTCTCTCTCTGTCTTTCTCTGTGCAGAAGAAGAGTATGCAGTGTTTCCATGGCTACGGTGAGGAAGAGTGCACAAGGCCACGCTAGAGTTTCCTGTTTAGTCTTCTGCATCATCCAGGTGTGGAATGAGTGGGGTGGGGGGGGGGGGGGGGGGGGCAGTGGGGGGGGGGCGGGGCGGGGGGGGCGGCGTGGGGCGGGCGGTGGGGGGGGCAGTGGGGGGGGGGGCGGGGCGGGGGGGGGCAGTGGGGGGGGGGGCGGGGCGGGGGGGGGGCGGCAGTGTGGGGGGGCGGGTGGGGGGGGGGGGGGGGGGGGGGGGGGGGGGGGTGGGGGCGGGGGGGGGGGGGGGGGCAGTGGGGGCGGGGGGGGGGGGGGGGGGGGGGGCGGGGCGGAGGGGGGGGGGCAGTGGTGCGGGGGGGGGGGCGGGGTGGGGGGGGGGTGGGGGGGGGGGGGGGGGGGGGGGGGGGGCAGTGGGGGGGGGGGGTGGGGGGGGGGCGGGCGAGGCGGTGGGGGGGGGCAGTGGGGGGGGGGGGGGGGGCGGGGCGGTGGGGGGGGACAGTGGGGGGGGTGGGGCGGGGCGGGGTGGGGGGGGGTAGCAGGAAGTACCCAGGTTGAGCCCCAGCACAGCCTCGGGGAGGGAGAGCAGGGGAGAGAATGGGAGGAGTGGGGGAGGGGGGGGGAGGGGGGGAGGGATGGAGTTTAAATGGAGTTACTAGTGTCAGGTGTGAGGGCGGAAAATTGAAATTTGATCACAACGTGGTGA
>CM051016.1:26674088-26706588 GCA_027704905.1 Muraenolepis orangiensis
AACGGTGTCTCCCTCTCTCTCTGTCACCTCTCTTCTCAGATTGACCTATTCAGTCTGAGAAGAGAGTTCTCCACAGGGTTAAGTGTGTGTAGAGTCAGACGATACCTCATATTGATGTTATCCCCCAACCCCAAATCCACATGAAACAGCCCCGATGTATGTGCCTGAGTGTGTGTGTGTGTGTGTGTGTGTGTGTGTGTGTGTGTGTGTGTCCGTGCATGTGTGTGAGACACATGCCCATGTTTTAGAGCAGGGGTTCTCAAACCTTTTGGGGCCAGGGACCCCTTACAGGGAAAAAAAAAAGTCCAAGGACCCCCTCTTAAAACACCAATTAAACATACACTTACTACCATTTGTACATCATCGTCATAGAGCGGCCGCAACCAAGATTGCATTCACAATGCCGTGCCAGTAATTTGTCCCTCCTGATGGTAGATAGGTCCTCAATTTCATATTCCGTGTCCCTACTAATGGTATCAATATAGTTAAGAGGTCTACGACCTCTATTAGGACACGATCTGTTCTGGCTAGCAAAACGCACTCTTGGTTGAGCGACAGTGGTAGAGAAAGGAGGAACGTTTACATAGATGTGTTGTTTGGTCATGTGCTGTCGCCATGAGATGTTCTGCACCCTCATTAGGAGTCTGGTGTATGTGCCATCAAGGCCATCTTGTAGGTCTTCTTCATGGTCCAGCTTACGGCTCCATATAACAGAATGCTCTCTACACAAGCTCTGAAGAAGGCCAGTTTTGTAGATTTTGATGTATTTGATGTTGTGAAGCTTGTTACAGGCACTTCGAGGTACCTGAAGTCACTGACCTTGTTGAGTTGGGTGCCGTTGTTGGAATATATTGGGAGGTGGTTGTCATCCTCGTTGATGGTCATATACTCTGTCTTCTTTACATTGAGAAACAGGCCGACCTTGGCTGCAGCCTTCTCTAGTGATGTTAACAGGTCTCGCGCATCACACAGTGGGTCAGCCGTGAGGGCGATATCGTCCGCGTAGTGGAGATCGGTGAGGTGCTGGCTTTGATGGCGCCTTGATTGCTTCTGCTTGATGGTGAGGCGTTTGTCATGAACAATGTTGAGACTTAGCCTGAGTATATAGTCCACTACGATCACGAGAAGGAATGGAGCTAAGGTGTCTCCTTGGAGGATTCCTGCGGTTGTGAGGAACTCCTTGGTTAGGCCGTCTGTGCTTTGCACAAAGCATGATGGGTTGTCATACATGATGGCAATGGCTTTGACAGTCTCATCTGGGACACCGTAATTCAGAAGGACATGCAGCATGATCTTCCTGTTGAAACTATCAAATGCCTTCGCAAAAGCCACAAACACAATTGATGCCTTTCGCTTGGAAATCCTCAGCTCATCTATGATTCTCCTGAGAGCAAGAATCTACTTTTCCTAAAGCCGTTTTGATTAGGACGCAGGATGGGGTCAATATATGGATAGATTCTGTTTAGAAGCATTGAGCACCATTTGTAAGAGGCCATTGGAACTATATGTATTCTTAAACCTTTCAACCTAAATAATTCAGACCCGTTTCATAGTACGGTAATAAACATAAACCCATTTCAATTTGAATCATGTTATTACCACTTTTATCCTTTTTAACAGATGGTCATTTTAATCCAATTGCATTTTGCATTTTGCAACTAATTGATCCTAAAATCTTTCAGAACAGTTTACAGAAAAAAGATGAACAGAAACAACAGCATCAAGACGTAGTCCCATGACTATGAACAGTAACAAGATACACAGTATACAGTAACAAGACGTAGTCCCATGACTATGAACAGTAACAAGATACACAGTATACAGTAACAAGACGTAGTCCCATGACTATGAACAGTAACAAGATACACAGTATACAGTAACAAGACGTAGTCCCATGACTATGAACAGTAACAAGATACACAGTATACAGTAACAAGACGTAGTCCCATGACTATGAACAATAACAAGATACACAGTATACAGTAACAAGACGTAGTCCCATGACTATGAACAATAACAAGATACACAGTATACAGTAACAAGACGTAGTCCCATGACTATGAACAGTAACAAGATACACAGTATACAGTAACAAGACGTAGTCCCATGACTATGAACAGTAACAAGATACACAGTATACAGTAACAAGACGTAGTCCCATGACTATGAACAGTAACAAGATACACAGTATACAGTAACAAGACGTAGTCCCATGACTATGAACAATAACAAGATACACAGTATACAGTAACAAGACGTAGTCCCATGACTATGAACAGTAACAAGATACACAGTATACAGTAACAAGACGTAGTCCTATGACTATGAACAATAACAAGATACACAGTATACAGTAACAAGACGTAGTCCTATGACTATGAACAGTAACAAGATACACAGTATACAGTAACAAGACGTAGTCCTATGACTATGAACAGTAACAAGATGTGGCATAGTCCTAATAAACCCGTATTTAAAATGACCTAAGGCTAAGGCTGACTTTCATTAAGTGCTTCAACTTTCAAATAATGAACGTATTGCTCCTTATTCAAATCATTGGCAGAAAGCTCTTAACAAATAACATAAGTTATAATAACATAAGTTATAATAACATAAGTTATGATAACATAAGTTATAATAAAATAAGTTATAATAACATAAGTTATAATAACATAAGTTATAATAACATAAGTTACAGAACACGTCATATGCTCCTGTTTTTTGGTGGATCTTTAGACAGAGACATTCTTTCGTTTTGTCCTGATATTAAATATAATTATATTCCGGGTGCTTTGTAATCAGATGACGGTTTAGCTTGGCTGGCTTCATGGCTTTGTTCACACCTGAAGAAACATGACGCACTTCGATCTCCCGTCGCCAGACTGACTGAAATATTGATCTGTATTTAGCTCGCAAGCTCGTGGGATGGCTAATAAGTCGAGCTACGCAGCAGCAGAAACGGCTCAGTGCGAGTGAAGTGAATGAATGAGTCTTGATTGACATGATGTCTCAAAATCACATCAGAGATTCTATTGGCCCAAAGCTAACATGGGTGGGACTAATGAACATAATATGCTTGTTTGATTGGTGAAAATGGTCCCCGTCTGTAGATATGAATTTTTTTATCGAAATTAATTTTATAAAAATAAATATATACTATGTATATATATATATTTTTTCTGGCTATAGGTCACGTGCCACTGGGGGTCCGCGGACCCTAGTTTGAGAACCCCTGTTTTAGAGAGCAGAGTAACGAGGGCGACAAGGCAAACACAGGTCTGCTTAGATTCCCCCCCCCTCCCCGCCCCCAGCTCTCTCTCTCCATTCAATTGTGTTTTTTGGCATGGTAAATGGACATTTGCCATGCCAAATGTCTCTCTCTCCTTCCCCCCCCCCCTCTCTCCCCCTATCTCTCTCTATCTCTCTCTCCCCCTCTCTCTCTCTCTCTCTCTCTCTCTCAATCTCTTTCATTGTCTCTCTTCATCATGGATAGATAGAAAGACAGAAAGAGACAGATAGATATTCATGGGTATCCACATTTTAATGCTATCCCAGGGGCTGCTGCTGGTTGGGGGAGGCTGGGGGGACCAGGGGAAGCTGGCTGTGGGGGAGGCTGGGGGGACCAGGGGAAGCTGGCTGGTGGGGGAGGCTGGGGGGACCAGGGGAAGCTGCTGGTTGGGGGAGGCTGGGGGGACCAGGGGAAGCTGGCTGGGGGACCAGGGGAAGCTGGCTGTGGGGGAGGCTGGGGGGACCAGGGGAAGCTGGCTGTGGGGGAGGCTGGGGGGACCAGGGGCTGCTGCTGTTGGGGGAGGCTGGGGGGACCAGGGGAAGCTGGCTGTGGGGGAGGCTGGGGGGACCAGGGGAAGCTGGCTGTGGGGGAGGCTGGGGGGACCAGGGGAAGCTGGCTGTGGGGGAGGCTGGGGGGACCAGGGGAAGCTGGCTGTGGGGGAGGCTGGGGGGACCAGGGGAAGCTGGCTGTGGGGGAGCTGGGGGACCAGGGGAAGCTGGCTGTGGGGGAGGCTGGGGGGACCAGGGGAAGCTGGCTGTGGGGGAGGCTGGGGGGACCAGGGGAAGCTGGCTGTGGGGAAGCCCTGTTCCAGTGCAGGAGAGGAGGCCACAATGAGAACCACTGGATCAATGGACCAGCACATTCACCGGCCAGCCTCCATACTGGAGGAAGGGAGAGCCAGGCACAGCAGTACCCATGCTGGGACCACGATGGGGGCGGGGGGGGCAGATTCATAGCAGCATCCCCCATACCCCAAATCCACATGAAACAGTCCCCGATGTATGTGCCTGAGTGTGCATGTGTGTGCATGTACATGCATGGTGTGTGTGTGTGTGTGTGTGTGTGTGTGTGTGTGTGTGTGTGTGTGTGTGTGTGTGTGGTGTGTGTGTGTGTGTGCTGTGCACATGCCCAAACGCAGATCAGGTTGTTGCCTTGGAGGGAGGAAGCCCCAAGGTTTCAGTGCACAAGTCAGAGCCTGCGGTACAGAGAGCCTGATGATCTGATCTTGCATCTCTCATGCATTTTATATGACCTCCGTGGTGGAGAGAGTGATACACGCAAAGGGTGTCAGCTAGAAGCGGGATGGAGGAGGTGAGAGGGAGCGAGAAGGAGGAGAGATGTCAAAGAGATGGTTTAAGGACAGGTGACGAGTGAGCTCTGTGAGGTCTGTCTTCTCGTTAGAGAGAGAGGGAGAGATATGATGAACACAAACCAGGCCACAACCATCTCCAGATTTGAAGCCCAGCGAACAAGTTTATAAATAGAGCAGCTAGGACAGAGAAACACACAGATGCTCTCTCTCTCTCTCTCTCTCTCTCTCTCTCTCTCTCTCTCTCTCTCTCTCTCTCTCTCTCTCTCTCTCTCTCTCTCTCTCTCTCTCTCTCTCTCTCTCTCTCTCTCTCCTGTAGGTAGAGAGCGAGCAACTGGTTCAGTCCTCTAGTTGTCAAACATCGATGGTTTATAATTAACGGATGTGGCGTGCCAATTGCGTGGAACTGTTGATAATAATTATAATAATAATAAAAATGATATGCAGGTTCACTTCGCCTCACGCACCTCTCTCTCCCTCCAAACTGTGGTTCTTCAGGGACCAATTCTTGAGTGGTAACCCTGAACGCAATGGAACCCAAGTGGTACTCGAATGGTGCTCAGCCAGGCGGCCTCTGTTGCCATGGTGATGGTGCTGGAGGGATGCTGGTGGTGGGTCTGCCTGTGAAGGGTTACTGTGATTGAATTGAGTGTGTGTGTGTTGTGGGTTTGGGTTATTGTGTGTGTGTGTGTGTGTGTGTGTGTGTGTGTGTGTGTGTGTGTGTGTGTGTGTGTGTGTGTGTGTGTGTGTGTGTGTGTGTGTGTGTGTGTGTGTGTGTGTGTGTGTGTGTGTGTGTGTGTGTGACTTTTCTAGTAAAATTATTTTATATTAGAAAATATTCATTTGGGAATTGAGGTTACGGAAGTGAGGTAAGGGTATGAAAGACAATTATAATTTCCCAAGGGCACGTTAAAAACTACCAAAATAACCATTTGTAAATATGAAGAAGACATTCTGCCCACCGGTATTTTGTAATGTATCACTTTCTTACTAGTACTATATATACATATATACATATATATACATATATATACATATATATACATATATATACGTACATATATACAAATATATATATGTCTTATTGATACCATTGTAATATGACAGACACATGAATAGTAGTGGGAATTTAATGACTAGTAGTTTAAATCCAAATATACACCACCGGATAAACCAGTTTCAAGTGATGAGTGGACACACGTCTCTGAGAAACCAGAGCCTGGTGCCGTCCACAGACTGGTTGGTACTGATGAGTGGACGCACGTCTCTGAGAAACCAGAGCCTGGTGCCGTGCACAGACTGGTTGGTACTGATGAGTGGACGCACGTCTCTGAGAAACCAGAGCCTGGTGCCGTGCACAGACTGGTTGGTACTGATGAGTGGACGCACGTCTCTGAGAAACCAGAGCCTGGTGCCGTGCACAGACTGGTTGGTATCTGTGTGTTTATCTTTGGATGAGAGGGAGAAGCATCTGCATGTCAATAGAACACCCTCCAGTGGTGTATTGCTACTGGTTGGGGCCACTATGTTATTACTGTTATTACTATTATTGCTATGTGGTGCACATTATCATTTTTGTGAATTATAAAGCGTGTGTTCTTGTGTAATTGTCCACTTTGCGTGTGTGTTTACGTGTGTGTGCGTGTCTGTGTGTGTGCATGCGTGTGTGTGTGTGTGTGCATGCGTGTGTGTGTGTGTGTGTCTATTGTACCTGTATATTTTGTGTAGCAATTTGTGTGTGTGTGTTGCTATACATACACATTGCATGGATTTAAGTTAGCATATTATGGTGTGTGTGTGGTCGGTAGCTGGTTTAAGCAGCCTCATCTGGAGTCAGCCTAATCAGGCTGATTAGACCCCGGGGTCTAATCAGGCTGATTAGACCCCGGGGTCTGATCAGACTGATTAGCACACCTGTGGCGCCTCAGAGTAACCAAGGAGGCGCACAGGATCCAAGATTAAAGATTCAAGATTAAAAAAATTGTATTTGCCATATGCAGTAAGTCAAATGGAATGCAAACTCCCCATTCCCTCCCGCAGTATGGATTTTTAAAGCACAAAACTATAAAAATACTATACACAATAAAAATTACAATAAATAAAACAATAAATTGACTGATGGATGTTATGTTCATGTGTTGAATTGTGCATAAAGCATATAAAAGCATGTTAAAGTGCCAGTGGTGCAGCAGCAGCATCAATACAGTGCAGTACAGTGCAGTAACTGTGATGAGTCCAGAAAGTCCAGCAAAGTCTGATCGTGTGTCATGGTGTAATGTGATATGATGACATGTCATGATGTGGCAACACCCCTAGCAGTTCAACAGGCGCACTGCCTGTGGATAAAACCTGTCCATTAACCTGGTAGTACCGGCGACAGTAAGGGGGGAGAAGAGATGGAGCCCAGGTTGGTGGAGGTCCTTTGTGATGGAGACGGCCTTCTTCCGACATCTGGTCCTAAAGATCTCCTCAATGCATGGAAGTGCACACCCCGCTGATCACCACACACACTTTGAGAAGCTCTGACATGCCAGCAGATGACACCTGCTGGCATGTCAAGTTACTCGGCTGTAACTTTACACAATCTCGCTTACACAAGTTACTCGGCTGTAACTTTACACAAGTTACTCGGCTGTAACTTTACACAAGTTACTCGGCTGTAATTTTTTCCACCTGGCCAGTAAACTGGTATTAAAACATCAACCTATGTCCCTGGTCGTTGAGGGAGCATGCCAAAGCCACTGGCAGGGGGGCTCCTCATCCCACACATGTGTGTGGGATGTGTATTATTCATCAATATGCATCTGTCAGTTCATAACTCATAAGTCATGAGTTCAAATCAAAGACACTATTCATCATCTTCTTATCAATACATTCCTTGTTGTTGGACTTCAAATCGGGTTCCATAAACCTCTTCTGATGATGTTATGAAGGCCAAATGCCAGGTATGGGAAAAAAAGACAACCTGAAAAATATGATATACAGGATGATATATGATATACATGTCCTTGAAGGAGGTATGTATCGGGGATCGAACCCGGAACCTTTCGGCTGCAACACCCTAGCCGCTACATGATCCCATCGTGTATGTACTTCTTTGTTTTTCTGTCAGAGCATGCTGCTGTGCTGCTGGAGGTGGCCTTAGCCTTGTGTAGAATAACTCTTGAGTGTGGACGGAGCCCTTCCACAGGTCGTAAATACTACCTTGTACCTGTCATTTTAACATTCGCTCGGTTTTTATTTATCTCTGTCGCAGACACCAGCGTGGTCAGTGTACAGTATATATATATATGTATATGTTTACTAGTTGTGTGTGTGTGTGTACTAGGTGGTCAGTGTACAGTATATATATATGTATATGTTTACTAGTTGTGTGTGTGTGTACTAGGTGGTCAGTGTACAGTATATATATATGTATATATTTACTAGTTGTGTGTGTGTGTGTGTGCTAGGTGGTCAGTGTACAGTATATATATGTATATGTTTACTAGTTGTGTGTGTGTGTACTAGGTGGTCAGTGTACAGTATATATATATGTATATATTTACTAGTTGTGTGTGTGTGTGTGTGCTAGGTGCACTGCCGTGCTACCTTAACAGAGGCGACCAATAAAGTAAAGTTCTGTAAAGTTCTGAGCTACACCGGTGTCTGTGAGAAGGGGTCTAATGCACTGTTTATTGCACCCGGCGTGGGAAAGTGAGTGTTTGTGGAGCCATGGTTGTGTTACGTTACTGTAATGACACTTAAGGCTGCTGAGGAAATCCTATACTCTATGCACTACATTCCCCATGGGCACGAACTATGGTTCAACATACTTCTTCTGAGTGAATAAACAGTATTATGTTTCTATTTTCAGACGCACTTCTCAGCCCCTTATTATCCCGTCACTTCCTGAGAGCTTCCTGATGGACGTCATGGGTTAGGCTGAGAGCTGCCTCGGTCTCGCTGTCGGCCATGTTGTTGACGTCATGGGTTAGGCTGAGAGCTGCCTCGGTCTCGCTGTCGGCCATGTTGTTGTCGTCACTACTGCATTGCATGTTGAGAAATGTTTGCGGCGTAGCTTTCCAGTGCTGCACACTCTTATACATCCCATAAAAAAGTTAATAGTGGGCTGGCTCAGTCAGTAGGGACTTGGCTTTGGAGCCGGAAGGTCGCAGGTTCAAGTCCCCGATACACATGAGCATAGGTTTAGGATTAGCGTCTGTGTGTGTGTGATTATGCACTTCACCTTCTATTGATTTAATCATTTCCGACGCATCCAAAGACTTCAAATGGCCTTATTCACCTAGCGGCCATCTTGGTTCCATCTCGGATCCAAACGCCAGCTAACATTTAGAATCAAGATGGCCGCTTGTCGGAAGAGGCCCATTGACTCCCTAACCTCTTTAAATGTAAATGTAGGTCTATTCAAGTATCTATTTTAATGTAAAATGTTCCAGCCTACACATTTGTACTTTGGGTAGCCAATTTTGGGGATATACTGTATTTATACTGTACCACGCACAAAGAAAATATATGTATATATTTTCATTAAAATCACTGTGCCGTGATTGGTCGAAATACATTGGATCCGCTTTCGGGGAATTGTGGATCCTCATCATTTGGCTAGCGTCTAAAGTACAGACGTGGGAGTCTGTCTGGAGAGACCATGTCTCACCTCCACCTCCTCATGTCTCACCTCCATCTCCTCATGTCTCACCTCCATCTCCTCATGTCTCACCTCCTCTCCTCATGTCTCACCTCCTCTCCTCATGTCTCACCTCCTCTCCTCATGTCTCACCTCCTCTCCTCATGTCTCACCTCCTCTCCTCATGTCTCACCGCCATCTCCTCATGTCTCACCGCCATCTCTTCATGTCTCACCTCCTCTCCTCATGTCTCACCTCCATCTCCTCATGTCTCACCGCCATCTCTTCATGTCTCACCTCCTCTCCTCATGTCTCACCTCCTCTCCTCATGTCTCACCTCCTCTCCTCATGTCTCACCTCCTCTCCTCATGTCTCACCTCCTTACTGGCTGGTTTAAGGAGTAGATGTAGACCGTTGAGAGGAGGCTGTGTGTGTGTGTGAGTGAGTATGTGTGTGAGTGTGTGTGTGTGAGTGTGGGTGTGTGTGTGTGTGTGTGTGTGTGTGAGTGTGTGAGTGTGTGAGTGTGTGTGTGTGTGAGTGTGTGTGGGTGTGGGTGTCGGGGGGGGGGGGCTCTGCTATTCATTCATTATTCCAGACGTAGATGTCCTAAATGTGGTTTGCCCTTTGAGTGGAACGCACCGCATGGCTCTACCAGGGAGCAGCCATGACGCCTGTTGGCTACCACAGTCAATAAGCAGGTTTAAATGTGTTAAATTCTTTGTAGATCATTAATTATCATTCTAATTATCAGGTAAGGGTTTGGGCTGTACAGTGTGGACCCAGAGCCTTCCGGGGCTGGGAGTGGTACAGAATACAAGGTTCAAGATACAAGATATTTTTATTAGCCATTTGCAACAGGTACATTGGAATGCTTACTCCCCATTCCCTCCCGCAGTTAACATCTCCAAAGCAATACCATAAAGATAATATATACAATAAAAATAAAAAGAACAGCAAAGTGACTGTTAAATGATATGTACATGTGTTGAATGTATGTATGATAGTGTAATGTTAATGACAATGTTATGAAAGTGAAAGTGGCAGCACTCCTAGCAGTACCTGTACCTGCTAGTACTCCTAACAGATGCTGCAAATAGAAAAAATATCAAATATTCAGATTGTAGTTAGATGACCGTTATTGAGATACTAGTATCATTCAGTTGTCCCCTGTGTCCCTCTAGATGTAGCAGCTGTGAGGCCGGGCCCAGCTGCTCGATTAGCAGGGATGCTACATGAGACAGCCACCTGTACCTGTAGCCACAGAGCCCCATCCATTAGAGTCTAATGGATGGGGCTCTGTGGCTACAGGTACAGGTGGCTGTCTCATGTAGCATCCCTGCTTACTGTCTAATGGCAGTCAACAGTAATGTGATCACTGATTGGAGGGCAGGCTGTGTGTGTGTGGGGGGGGTGTATTTGTGTGTGTGTGTGTGTGTGGTCATGGTAATGGATGCTTTTATATTGCGCTTTTTTCCAAAGCGCTTTACAAGTCATGCCTCACATTCACCATTCATACACACATTCACCCACCGACGGTGGAGTCAGTCATCAAGGAGACAGCCAGCAGGTCAGGAGCAGTTAGGGTGAGGGGGTCTTGCTCAAGGACACCTCCACAGCTTTAGCTTGAAGGAGCCGGGGGATTGAACCAGCAACCTTCCGGCTGTGAGGCTCTACCTCCTGAGCTCTACTGCCGCCATGTGTGTGTGAGGGGGGGGTTGTGGAGGGCAAGGGGGGGGGTGTGTGAGTGTGTGTGTGTGTGGGGGGGGGGGGGTATATTTGTATGTGTGTGTGGAAGGAGGAGGGTATTTGTATGTGTGTGTGTGGGGGGGGGTAGTGTATGTGTGGGTATGTTGTGTGTGTGTGGGGGGGGAGGTATTTGTGTGTGTGTGTGTGTGGGGGGGGGGGGGTATTTGTGTGTATGTGTGCGTGGGGGGGGGGGTATTTGTGTATGTGTGTGTGTGTGTGTGGGGGGGGGGGGTGGTTGCCCTGGAGCTGGGAGCTGGCTGTATCCTGTATGGTGGTTACGTGCTGTTGCCACGGACAACAACAATAACAGCACATCCATTCGATGAATACATGCGTGCGTGTGTGTGTGTGTGTGTGTGTGCTAACATGGATAATTTATTCATGGAGTAGCTTCAAATAAAAAACAAAATTACTTTTTATTTATCTTGTTTTCTCGCGCACATGCACACACACACACACACACACACACACACACACACACACACCAAGTCAATCCAATTGATCATGTTAGATACCTTGATTCAGATTGATTTAACTGCCGTGTCTCTCCATACTATCTTTCAATTACCAACCCTTCCTCTCTGTCTCTCTCTCGTTTACCTCCTACCTTTCCTCTTATCTCCCCACACGGTCTTCTCAGTGACACGCCTCTATGACCTGGACTGACAGGTGGGCAGAGAGAGAGAGAGAGAGAGAGAGAGAGAGAGAGAGAGAGAGAGAGAGAGAGAGAGAGAGAGAGAGAGAGAGAGAGAGAGAGAGAGAGAAACAGAGAAACAGAGAAACAGAGGACATAGAGTGTGTGTGAGACACACAGAGAGAGAGAGAGAGAGAGAGAGAGAGAGAGAGAGAGAGAGAGAGAGAGAGAGAGAGAGAGAGAGAGAGAGAGAGAGAGAGACGTGTGTGTCTCACACAGAAGACAACACGGACACAATGAGACACAGAGAGAGAGAGAGAGAGAGGATGCATATGGCCACACAGTCCTCGCCGTTCCCATGTTTGCGCGTCCCCGCCAGTGTGCTCTGTTGCGTGTGTGTGTGTGTGTGTGTGTGGGAGGGGGGGCTTTCTTCTTGCAGTACCTCCCTTCGCTCTGTGCTCGCCCCCGGGGCGCGTGTCCGCCCCGCCGTGAGTGTCCGCCAGGGGGCAGCTCTGAGTCGGTCTGAGGCTGCGCATCACGACTGCATTACAGCGAGCAAAATACCACCAGATGGCGGTTTAGGATTGCTGCTCTTCTCCCGAGGCGCGGTTCCGCTCGCACTGGCCCAATTTTCAATATTTTAAAATACAAATATTAAAACAACAAATAGCGACACATAATTTCGGAAGTCGATCATTGATTCGGCGATGGTCGTGAAAGGTGAGTGTTTTGTGTTTCTTGGGTCATGTTTCGTGCAGAAAGGGGAAAGGGAAGACCGAGCACAGATTAAAGATGGTGGCCACAGGACGGGGGGGGAAGGCTGGTGGATGGGGGATGGGCACAGCGGCGGCGGCTAACGGAGAGGTGGATGTGCTCTCTCTCTCTCTCTCTCTCTCGCTCTCTCTCTCTCTCTCTCTCTCTCTTCCCTCGGCTACATTACATAGCTCGGCCGTTAGCTCCGCAAGCTAGCCCCCCGAATCTTTTCTCGGGTGAGACAACTTGTCGGATGGCGAAGTGATTGCCCCCCCCCCCCCCCCCCCACACACGCACACGCACACGCACACACACACAGTGTCTCCTCCGGCCCGGCGGCGCTGGAGGAGTTTGGCTTGTCAACAAATAATAAGAAGCCATGTGACGGGGGGTCGTGTGCTTCTCCAGGCACTGGGAGTCAAAGCACCTCCTCCTCCTCCTTCCTCTTTCTTTCTTTCGTTTTTCATTGATCAAAATGCCCATTTAGTCTGCGTTGTGTCCTCCCCTGCCCCGGTGTTAGGGTGGTGTGTCCTGTCTGTCACATGAGGCTCTTATACGTCACGTTGTTTGCAGAGAGTTTCCCGATACTCTGTTGTGTTCAGATCGCATCCGAGGTTGTGGATGTGTGACCTGAATGTGTGGTTCTCTCCCCCCCCCCCCCACCTCTCTCTCCCTCTCTCTCCCCCCCACCTCTCTCTCTATCTCTCTCTCTCTCTCTCTACACTTTCCTGTAAGGAAGTTTATAATGACTATCCCTTTCTTTGCCCCCCAAGTTGGCAGACAAAAGTAAAGCCTCGTTTACCCCCCCCCCCCCCTCCTGCACGACTGTGCCTTGTTGCATGTCGTGCTCGAGCGGAGGATTGCCTGTGTGATGAACTTATTCATGTGTTCATAGGTTATTGTGTCATATCTTTCTGCATATGGCATATTACACACACCTTCCTCCCGCCCCTTCTGTGCGGGAAACCAGGCGACGTTGCGCGGGGAAACGTGAGTCCCATTGGCGGGGGGATGGGCTCCTGGAGCCTGGCTGGCTGCTGGTTTGAATAGGCAACACGCTGGACTGTAGGGCTGCACGGCTGTGTTGTTGGGGATATGTGTTTGTGGGTCAAGGTTGGCAGCTGGCACTGTGTACGTGTTCCTGGCTGTTGCGCAACTTGCTTTGTTTACAATCAGAGCCATGTGTAGTCCTGCTGACTTTCGGCTTTTTTCGGCCCAACTGATACCGTTTTTAACCATTCGACTGTCGCCTAAATGCTTTTCACAACAACACGTGTGACTCAATGTTAACTTTTGCCAATCTCTGGCAATTTGACAGTTGGTGGGCTGGCTAAGGTTGGTGGGCTGGCTAAGGTGTGGTGGGGCTGGCTAAGGTGTGGTGGGCTGGCTAAGGTGTTGGTGAGAGGACTTGGTTCAAGGTGGGCCTGTTGCTTTGTGCTGAAATGTCATTTTTCGATTCGAGAAACTCAAAACAGAGTTCAACTTTATTCTCCATGCCCTGTGAATGGAATACAGCAGCCTATTGCCTTTTTGAATTGGTTTGTGCTTATTGTTCTGCTTGTTATGTTTATAAACGGTGGTTGTATGCCTTGTCACTCAAGCTCAAAATATGACCAATGATTTATGCCACAATTATGTGCAATTGGGATTGTCCTCATCTGACCAGTTCTGTACCATGCGGTATTACTCCATTTTCACCACAAACTTCCTCCACTGTTAAACGATGGGCCAAAGAAGACCAGACCGTCAGGGAACCGGTCCTTCAGACACCGTTGCCAACGGTTCCTGTCCAGACCAGTTACAGAGCCACTGACTCAGATGTTGTCACAGGCTCACATTGATATGCGTAAATCTGAGCATTTCAGTTGTTTTGTGATGATCTAGTGCTGTGGTCTTTAGTTGGTAAAGTAAACATACTGTACTGTAAGTGATCTATTTACATTGTTTGCAAACAGCCTATATGCATATAGTATTTACACATTAATCAATGGGTGAATGAAACGTCTGCTTCACCAAAATCATATGCTAATTAACCATTATCTAGGTTCCGGTATGTGCTGTTATGTAATAGGTGTATTCTGCTTGTGTCAAGATTCTTAGATATTAGATATTGACCACACATCCGGTCAAGGCCAACTTGCCCCAGGGCTGAAACAAAACTTCACATGACTAGACTAGTAGTGTCTGTCCCACATCCCTGTATAAAGTACGTGCTCTCGACATGAGCCAGGGGCTGTTATTTCAGCGACCTTGACTCAAGGCACTCTCAGGACAATATTTCCTGTCGATGTACAGTCTCAGGGCTGCCCCCCCTGATACAAAAGAGGAGACTGGGCCAACAGCCAAATACAACAGTGGCAAAGTTTGGTTCAGTTTGGTTAGTAATTCACTGGGCCTCCAATGCTTGTATATTATATTATAGAGCTAAATACACTCTAAATGTGAGTGAGTGTAACACATGCTAATCATGACATTGGGGACACACCAGGGTCCAACCCAAGCGGTCTCAACTACAAACAATGAACACATTTATGACTAAGTGTATTGGCGTCTCATTTGTATTCGCGTCGCCATATGAAAAGAACATTATCCTTCACAAAACCCGCCCAGTTTTCCAAATGATAGACAGCAATATGATTCTCACATTGGTAGAGTTGCATCATGATATGCTGTTCACAAAATGCTATTCATTAAACCACAAAGTTGTTTGAACAATACGTGGCAGGTGAGTACTGGTATTGTGTTGTTGTATGTCGGTTGTATTTGTAATCTGGGAGCCTTTACTTCAGAGGTCGGCTGCTCGCTGAATCCCACCAGATCTCTCATGGTGATGCGCAGCTATGCCTAGAATGATGAAAACAACTTCAATGTTCCTGTTGACGACCTGTTGGTCTGTTGTTTCTGAAGAGATGAATATATGAATACAAATATATGTTACCTGCAGTTAGATGAATACATTGAAACATATGTACAGTATGTTAAATGTTGTTTACCGAGGCTATATAAAAGTAATATACAATAATACAATATAATATATTATTATTATTAGGATATTATTACAAGTAAAATACAATAATACAATATAATATATTATTATTAGGATATTATTACAATGACAGAATATCCCATTCAATGAATGCTTTTAAAATACTGTGCATATATGGTCAGCATGAGTGACCCCAGAGGGGGGGGGGTGGTAGCTGGTTACGATGGTTCTGTTTCATGGCTACATCCTACACTTAGGAACCACATTAGTCGTACTGAGCAAGAGGTATCCAACAGAGATGGCAGCTCAACCTGGCCCTGGGCCCTCTCCTTGTGCTATCATTTAAATTCTCAAATTGATCTCCTGAACACTCGAGGTAGCAGAGCCTATGTTGCCCTAGTGGTGTGACGGGAGGAGGTGGGAATTCGAGATGACTTTAGAACCACCTGAAACGATTGACTTTGCTTCCATATTGATAAACTGTGTAAAAGAATAATGAGGCCGACCTCTATTAGGCTAATTTTAGCGCCTAGTCATCTCAATCGGATGTTGAAATGGCTCCATTTCACAATGACACGAAAGACAAACTTGGTGGGGGATATTTCTCTTTCATAAGCATTTGTAAGGGTACAAAAAGCATGTCTACACTTATGTGTTGTGCTCTACAAAAGAATCACCGGTATGTACAATTGTTTGAAACATTTCCCTGTTAAATTGGTGTGGTAGCAAAAAGAAGGACGAGGCCTAGTAGCTCCTGTTTCAGAGCGTAGAGTAGGTAGTATAATGAAATGGCATAGCTAGTAAAATGAGCTCCCAAGTGGTAAACGTCAACCAACGACCAAAGATACTTTGGGAACTGCATATCACTGCAGTCAGGCCCGCTCAGGAACGACATCCACTGCATGGGCAAAGATGGAATATAACCTGTCTGCTAATGCAGCGATTCCCCACCTTTTGGTTTGGCTTGTGGCCCCATTTATTTGGGTGTTAAAGTTCTTGCAACCCAAACTTACATTTGTATGCATCTGCTTGTGCACACGTTAACACATGCAGAACCTTTTTAATGAGACCTTTTTTTTTTGTTTTACAATTATTTATGTTAATACAATGTAGTACAAAAATGCACCATCAATCTCTGCGAAACCGTATTTGCATATGGGACAACCCAAAACTGGACTCTGGATCCACATGTTGGGAAACACTGCACTAATGTGTCCAATATCACTGCATCTGGAAGCTTCCCCCTCTTGAATATCCTCCCCAGCAGCCTCACAGGAGGTGGAGAATCAGTGTTATGACAGGAGCCCTGCACAGTACTGGCTGTTCACAGGCAGCGTTAACTGTTAGCTTAACTGTCAGCTGTGCCACGTTTGAAGAGGTGTGTGTGTGTGTGTGTGTGTGTGTGTGTGTGTGTGTGTGTGTGTGTGTGTGTGTGTGTGTGTGTGTGTGTGTGTGTGTGTGTGTGTGTGTGTGTGTGTGTGTGTGTGTGTGTGTGTGTGTGTGTGTGTGTGTGTGTGTGTGTGTGTGTGTGTGTGTGTGTGTGTGTGTGTGTGTGTGGTGGCCCTGTTGTTACTAAGCTTCGAGGGGCTTCTCTAACCTGCAGCAGATGCACAGAAAGTCTAGTTAGAGGATGCACTGCAGTGTCCATCCCCCAGCCAACCAGGAGTTGAGAGGGTGTAAGAAGGACCAGGGGAGATGGTGCACGTGCATCGATTTTTGGCTTGGAGGACCACAACCCCAATGTGAATTGTGGTGTTCCCGTGGCCTACATTTCTATCTTATGACTCCAGGAAGCACCATCCCGACCCCTTCCTCTTATAGCACCTGCGTCTTGTTCGCTGTATTGTTTCCAGGGCTTGTTTTTATTAGCTTTTGCTTATTGGCTTCACTGTTTGTCATTGAGTTTGATGAACTTATTGTGTCAAATATAGAGACAACGTTTACCTGAGCACTGGTTCTGCTCCTGGAGGCTTGTTAGGAAGGAAATGCACTGTGACTAATTAAATGACTCATTTAATATCTGTAAATATATAAAAATATGTTTTTGTTTAGGAGTAAATAGGTTCATGCATTTCTGAAGTCCCTGTGCCAGGGTCGGAAGAATTAATAATCACGATAATCATAGTCAGTTAGAGTAAATGAGCCCTTTAGTTGGCCCATTTTAAACATTGCAGCATGCAAAACGTTACATCTTCTCATCACTAATTTAGATTACAAACCCTTGTTTTACCAGCACATCTTGATTCTGCTGTAATTCCTCCATTCAAAGTCTTGCTTTTTTAGAGCCAAGAGCCACAATTCGTCCTACATTAGCTGTGAGCTTTTGGTCCATTTATTTCCTTAAGCACATTTTTGCCACATGGCTGTCTCCTGGACACCCACTCATCACAGGAGAATATAAATGTCTTTCTACATCCACGTCTTGGTGCTTCAATCTATTTTTACCCATTGGAAGTAATTCAAGTTCAGTTAGTAAATATGACGATTCATAGACCACCACCACACAGCATTTGATCTTTGTATTTGGCCATTATAGTCCTTGTTATCCCTGCACATGATAAAGATGACTTTATGTAAGTTGTCCATGGCAACGAATTAGCCATTCATTCATTCATTCAGAGCACATGGTGGGCTGTGTCGCTCCAATGTGTTTATACTCAAGGTATCAAATGCGTTCTGTGAGTTCATGGTCAGTGCTCGGTTGTGTGTTGTTGGCGTACTATGTCATCAAAGATAAATGCAACCATCTTCCGTGTGCTCAAAAAACCCTGAGACTGGTACAATGGAGGGGAACTGGTCATTGTTAATTTTCATGGACTACTACCCCTACATTGTAATGGCACAAACCTGAACCTGGTTGAAAACCGGCAAAGGGTTCCTTTCAAATACCACCGTAAACAAGGTGGTGGTTCTGGTTGTTGTGGTGGTGGTGGTTGTGTTGGTTGTGGTTGTGGTGGACACACGGTTTGAGGCTACTAACGGACTCCCAGATTGGAGAACTGCTCACAGGCGTGAAATACAAACAGACGGCAGTCTAGCAGCAACTGGTGTGTTTTTTGCTTTCTGAAACACATAATAATGTTGAGTCTTGAGGTGTGTGTGTGTGTGTGTGTGTGCCTCCCTCCCTCCCTCCCTCCCTCCCTCCCTGCCTGCCTATCTCCAAAACGCTTGTTGTGTTTTGCAAGAGGGCGTCTCTGTTAACGGTGACAGCAGCGGATCCTGTATTGCTACTTAAGTGCAGTCAAAGCCAGGCTTTGTGGACTAGAACATCTCATTAAAGCCACCGCCTGCACAACAGCCTGCCGCCATCGCGCTGCGCCACTCAAACAGGACGGGCGAGACCGGCAGCTTGTGTTAAGGAGCTGGCGTCACCCGTGTATCACCTAGAGGAGATTCTCTCTGTCTGGCCTTCTGTCCGTTGTGCTCTGGCCTTCCATCTTTCTATCTTGCCTTCTGTATTTCCTCCTTTCTTTCCATCTTTGTATCTTTCTTTTCTTCCATATTTCTTTCTTTCTTACTTTCCTTACATATTTGTTGTGTATCTTCTTTCCTTCCATATTTGTTTTATTTCTTTCTTACTTTCCAGCCATATCTTTTTCCTTCCTTCCATCTTTCTTCCTTCCATCTTTCTTCCATCTTTCTTTCTTTCTTTCTTTCTTTCTTTCTTTCTTTCTTTCTTTCTTTCTTTCTTTCTTTCTTTCTTTCTTTCTTTCTTTCTTTCTTTCTTTCTTTCTTTCTTTCTTTCTTTCTTTCTTTCTTTCTTTCTTTCCCTCATCCTGTCTATGTTCTATATTCCATATTTGTTTGCTTGCTTGGTTTTTGGTCTTTTCTCTCTTATCTTTCTGTTTCTTTCCTTCCGTTTGTCTTTCTGTGTATCCCCATTTCTCTCCTTTTATTTAGATCTCTGTTCATGTGCGTCAGTGTGTTACTCTTTCTAAACACGCCACCCACTACAATGGCCGTGCTTCTAATACAAGAGGGGCGGCAGACGCTTTCAACAGGCCCACCTGGATTGGATCAAAAGAGGACTCCCTTTACTCATCTCCAGGTCCCTTCAGAAGCACCATCTGTGGTCTACATTAGGGTCGTGGTCCACAGGCTGGGGAGAAGACTGATCTCCCTCCACCTTCCAGCGCTTTATGAAGTTGGCCCCCAGTTGCACAAGTCCACAAGATTGATAACCTGCATTACATGGTCTCTGGGTGTGTGTGTGTGTGTCCGTCCAACACACACACACACACACACACACACACCACACACACACACACACACACACACACACACACACACACACACACACACACACACACACACACACACACACACACACACACACACACACACACACACACACACACACTTTCACTGCATTGACTTGAGAAGGGATTTCATCAAGTGTGAGGCGTACTTAGCCTCAGTCCTGGAGAGGCCGGATTCGAGCTGGCAAGAAACCAGATGGGTAGAAAAATCTCACAGGTGTCACTTAAGCACCGCAAGGTTAACCACTGGCTTTAAGCACCCGAAGTGTGTGTGTGTGTGTGTGTGTGTGTGTGTGTGTGTGTGTGTGTGTGTGTGTGTGTGTGTGTGTGTGTGTGTGTGTGTGTGTGTGTGTGTGTGTGTGTGTGTGTGGTGTGTGTGTGTGTGTGTGTGTGTGTGTGTGTGTGTGTGTGTGTGTGTGTGTGTGTGTGTGTGTGTGTGTGTGTGTGTGGGCTAATTATCGATTCACTTTCCAAAGCCCAGTGACTTGTGTTGCTATCTATAGTAAAAGGTTATTGATCTCAACCACAGAGATGTCAGCACCAGCCAGGGATATATATACAGTATATATATATATATATATATAAATTTTGCTCTATTCATTTGAGTCAAATGTGGAAAAAGACACATTTTGGGTTTGTCGTACATTTTTGTGCAAAACTAAATAATATATAGTTATGAATTCTAGAAAGTCTGTTGTAGTGTGGGACCGTACTGAAGTTTTGTCCTCCGTAGCTAGCACCATTCTGTATCTTGCTCTCTTCATCACTAGCAGTTTAATATGCATTACAGCCAGTGAATAGAATATATCTATATAGATAGATAGATAGATATCTATAGATAGATAGATAGATATCTATAGATAGATATCTATATATAGAGATAGATATCTATCTAATAGCGACATGACTTGCCAGAATATGCAGTTCATATATAATTGGTAATATAGTGCACGTGATGCATAGTTATTGTTGTTATTTGGTTTCTGCTATAGCTACCAAATAAAAATATGTTCATATTGCGGATAGTAGGATTAGTAGTAGTAGTAGTAGTAGTATGTGATAAATATGAGTTTATTCCTGTAAATGGTTTCCAAATGGCTTTTGGATTAGATTACAGGTTATTATTATTATCATTATTTGTAGGTATGTATAGGTATGGTTTGTCCAGGAGTATAAACCCAGGTGTCTCAACCACTGGAACAGTGGACCACTGGACCGTGTCCCCACTGTACTGCAGTGCTGGTGTCTCTCTCCCGCTCAGCTCTCTCTCCTCCGTTGGTCTGAGGGTGGATTACGGTTGCGCTCCTGTAAATCCCTCCTTGCCAATCTGGTCTCACGCAGCGAGATTACACCACCTCCTCCTCCAGCCCTCTGGATCCTCTGGGCCGTCCCCGAGCCAACCAGTTTGAGTGTTAACCGGAGGAGAGTCATGTCTTTCCTCGTCAACCTTTCCCCCCACACACGTCTATCGGAGCTCCGTGCACGCCGGGCGCATGTTTTATTCATGTGGAGGGGCGCTGACGAATTCTATCACCAAACATCATTCCATCATTTTTGTGTGCCCTGTAAATAACCTACAATGTTTTTGGTGCTTAAATATAATATATACAATAATAGTAGACGGAACATACAGTTTCACTTCAGTTTAACACTACAACCCCCACTGGAGTCACAGTCCTCCAATGTGTCCACGAGGCATTTCTTCCATCTATTAAAATCCATTAAAATCTGATCTTGTTGAACATTTCAGTGGCGGGTTAGGATTTGGTGTCTCCTCTAAATAGAGTCCTGGCCCTGGCTAGTGTCAGTTGCTAGCTCAGCTGTGGGCTATCCTCGTTATGCTAGCCTGCTATCACTTAAACTAGGCTGTCTGTAGGCTAGGCCGCTATGCTTGGATGCTAAGATTTCCTGCATAGAGGGACTTTTAGAGGAATGCCTGCCCCCCCCCCCCCCCCAAAGAGGTTTTAGCCAGCGCCAAAGGAAAATCACCAGTGCCAAAATTATAATAATTGAGTCTCCGTTGTACAAGCAGAACATAAACTTAAACACGACGTCTGTGACTTCCAGCAGTCGCTCTCATCTCATCCACAGCCGCTATATTTGACACATGCGTATGCCGCTGGGTAAGCCAGCAAAGCTGCCTTGTTTTTTGGCCGGTCCTGAACGCTGCGCTGTGAAGCTAGCTCTTAGCGGGAGAAAGGACTTCCTGGGATTTCTCATCAAATAAAAGCTGCTTCCTTTCTGGTGAAATCTTAAAAACACTGAATTACAACCGCAGCTTACCTTTTTGGTGTGATGTCCTGCCTCCTGGACCCCTTGCCTAAACCAATAATAATAATATAATAATACTAATAATAACAACAGCGGGTCTGACAGGACAATCTCCTGTTGCGTGCTACACGTGTAATAAGGCAGTTCTGGAAGCAGTTAATATGTTAAAGCGGCGAAAGACAGGGCCGCCGTTGATGGACCAGAAGCTGATGAACCCTGAAAGGCCCATTCCAAGCCAGGAAAAAACACTTCTGTTATGCCGCTATGCATTTATGCTCAGCTGCTAGCGCTTATGCTAGGCCGCTATGCTTGTATGCAAGGCTGTTAGCTCTTAAGCAAGGCTGCTATGCTTGTTTTCTAGGCTGCTAGTGCTTAAGCTAGGGCTATGCTTGTATGCTAGGCTGGTAGCTCTTAAGCCTTGCCGCTAGCTTGTATGCTAGGCTGCCAGCTTTTAAGCTAGGCTGCTGTGCTTGTTTTCTAGGCTGCTAGTGCTTAAGCTAGGGCGCTGCTATGCTTGTATGCTAGACCACTATGCTCCAATTGCTAGCCGTTATGCTTCTATTGCTAGGCCACTAACTTGTATGCTAGATGGCAGGCTAATAGGCTAGGCTGCTGGCTTGTATGCTAGGTTGTTCATATGTTGGGCTGTTGGCTTGTGTGCCACACTCTTTGGCTGTGTGTTAGACAGCTAATGTGTTCTCTGCCTCCACATCAAATAATAACTGTAGCTAGCAGGCGGCTCTGGTGAAACCTTCTGTGTCGCCAGGTCATTACAAACGAATAATCATGTAGCGGGTAATGGTCTCTCTCTCTCTCTCTCTCTCTCGCTCTCGCTCTCGCTCTCGCGCTCTCTCTCTCTCTCTCTCTCTCTCTCTCTCTCTCTCTCTCTCGGCCAAGGTGAGAGATGGGGGGAGAGAAGGAGGAATAGAACGAGACGCTGCATAGATGGAGGACAAATGACTCCCCCCCCCCCCCCTCTTCTTTCTCTTTTCTTTCTCTTGACTCACTCTCACTCTCTCAACCCAGCGACTGTCGCTCTCACCTCCGACCCCTTTCTACACACACACACAGGCGCAAGACTTTTTTTTGCGGCTCCATTTTACACGATAGCAGTTGAGTAAGCAGCCGAGAGAGAGAGAGAGAGAGAGAGAGAGAGAGAGAGAGAGAGAGAGAGAGAGAGAGAGAGAGAGAGAGAGAGAGGAGAGAGAGAGAGAGAGAGAGAGAGAGAGAGAGAGAGAGAGAGAGAGAGAGAGAGAGAGAGAGAGAGAGAGAGAGAGAGAGAGAGAGAGAGAGAGAGAGAGAATCCTGTGCTTCTGCTCTTGTCTCTCGACCCTGTCCCCTCATTGTGTGTTAATCAGTTATTCAGTGAGCTCCACTTCCAGACACAAAAAAAAAATCTATTTTTGCCGATATTCACAACTTCTCTCTCTCTCTCTCTCCTTGCGAAACAACCACCTAGCAGGTTGCTAGAACAGATGGGGGTGTGTGTGTGTTTGACAAAATGGTCTAATTATTAGCCAGTGTAGTCCTAATCAGTTTCAGAGTGATGGTCTGAGATTATGGGGCAGTACACACATTTTTATGACAAAGCTCTAGTTATGAATGTGCTGCCACTAAACAAGGTCTATGAACCTAGCTATCGGTTACAACTTGCCTTGAGTGCTACTGCTTGGTCTAAAAGCTAGGAAATGATTCATAAATCTTTCAAAAGGATGATGTATCTATCAGCAGGTGTATCCACCTTGACCCCAAGGTTAGTTGATGTTTTCTTCACAGCTGTTGGCGCTCATCCATTGGAACAGAAGCTGCCTGCGGTTAGCTTGGTGCTGCTTATCTGTTTTGTCGTTGGTAAAACGGGAGAGGATGAAAAAAACAAAAGTTGGGGCACATGTGATTATAGCAGAACATGAGCAATAGAATACCACCACTTCATTGTCCAGCCTCGGCCCGGAAATTAGTCATTTTCTATTTACTATTAAGTAATTTAACTGAATCTTTCAACTGCTAGCCATGCATTGTTTTAGATGCATGCCTACAGTTAGACAGCAGAAATTGGGGTTTGAACAGGGAACCAGAAGTTTTCATCCAGAAGTTGAACACCCTAGCCTCTCATGAACCATATAGGTATGGTACATGCATAACAATATGCAAGAAATTATTATGGCGAAGATGATTGGCATGTTGGTAAAATGTCATGTAGGGATGGCAACACGGATTTACCAGAGACCAAACCAAAACAGAGGCCAAGAATAACTACCATGGAATATTAATTTAAGAAATGATTTGAAATGAGAGAAACCAAAGCACCACACATTCACATTCCCGAATCTGCAACTATCAGAAGTGTTGTGTGCTTTCCTCGATAATTAACTCAACACAATCAATCGGCTTATTAAAATACAAATCAATATCCACCGCTACTACTCATTGATAAATCAGTTTCTGCCCCATTCATAAGCCTCCCCCCGGGCCCCGCCCCACATCTGGGGTCCTCCCTCATCTCTCTGTAAGTGACATGACATCTAAATCACCCCTCACGATGGAAGGGAAGTGACGGAAGATTTAAAGATGAAATATTCAGGCCCTGGGGTAAATGTTAACCAGTCACCTGAGGAGATGACGGAGAAGGTGGAGCAGCCTGGTGCTTGTTAGCACGGTGCTTGTTAGCACGGTGCTTGTTAGCACGGCTGGCTGACTTCCCTTCAAATGAATTCAGCCACATTCTCTCAGCGGCTGCATCGCTACCACTGAATAATTCTCGGTAGATAGCAACGCAACACGCAGAGTTTTTGACGATAACATGTGCCTACTTTAGTCTACTCGCTCTGTTTTGATTTACTGATCAGTGTTGTTCTACAGCAGCTGTGCTACTGCTGTTTTAGTTGGATTACCTGAAACATGTCCCTCTCTTGCCCTCTCCATCTGTGGTCAATTGATCTCACTCAAATGGCGTTTATCGGGTAATGACAATTTGTCACTTTTGTAATCCAATGTAACCGTCACTACTGCGAAACACCATTTGTGTTGTTGGTATGTGTGAGTGTGCAAGATAGTTATAATGTTAGTAATAACTCTGGGTCCCCCCACCTCCTCCTCCTCCTCGCTGTGTTCTGCGGATGTAAGCAGTAAAGCACCAGGCTGTCTGGTAATCGGATACCAAGTTAGCATAGCGAGCGCAACCTCTGGGCCTTGGCTACCACACTGCATTGGCTACAGTCGAGTCGATTATCATTTTCTCGCAATAGACATGGATAGTTGTGTAGTGGTGTCCGACTGAAATATTGAAAGTATATCTTTTTTGCAAACCCGGGATGTTGGATGGTAGTAGTAACCCCTGTGTGTATGGTTCAAACCTGCCCCCCCTGCTTTTAGATGAAAAGCAAATAAAGACTGTGTGTGTGTGTGTGTGTGTGTGTGTGTGTGTGTGTGTGTGTGTGTGTGTGTGTGTGTGTGTGTGTGTGTGTGTGTGTGTGTGTGTGTGTGTGTGTGTGTGTGTGTGTGTGTGTGTGTGTGTGTGTGTGTGTGTGTGTGTGTGTGTGTGTGTGTGTGTGTGTGTGTGTGAGATGTTGACTCCTAGTTGGCTGTCTGCCAATGTACCTGGGTTAGAATGAAACATAAATACACACACAGGGCGAACACAGGGTTTCACCGAGTGCGTCGCACTGTCAATGTTCAAATGGCAAAGTTGAAATGGGACTTCAAGGTCCCTGACACGTGTGTGTGTGTGTGTGTGTGTGTGTGTGTGTGTGTGTGTGTGTGTGTGTGTGTGTGTGTGTGTGTGTGTGTGTGTGTGTGGTGTGTGTGTGTGTGTGTGTGTGTGTGTGTGTGTGTGTGTGTGTGTGTGTGTGTGTGTGTGTGTGTGTGGTGTGTGTGGTGTGTGTGTGTGGGTGGTCCCTGACCAATGAGAGTCTCAGTGTGTGTGTGTGTGGTCCCTGACCAATGAGAGTCTCAGTGTGTGTGGTCCCTGACCAATGAGAGTCTGTGTGTGTGTGGTCCCTGACCAATGAGAGTCTCAGTGTGTGTGTGTGTGTGTGGTCCCTGACCAATGAGTCTCAGTGTGTGTGTGTGGTCCCTGACCAATGAGTCTAAGTGTGTGTGGTCCCTGACCAATGAGAGTCTCAGTGTGTGTGGTCCCTGACCAATGAGAGTCTCAGTGTGTGTGTGTGGTCCCTGACCAATGAGTCTAAGTGTGTGTGGTCCCTGACCAATGAGAGTCTCAGTGTGTGTGTGGTCCCTGACCAATGAGAGTCTCAGTGTGTGTGTGGGTGCACACAGTAGGAAAGTGACAGCTCTTTTTTTTGTGATGGTGACTGAATGCACAGGGACAGCCGCGTGGCTGGCAGTGAAGATCAAGGGGAACCTAATGCACACAAATGTAATCGACTCACACTCTCAATGCACCGTTTTACCATCCACTTTTAAAGGGGCCCTCTTTCATTGGCCAGACTTGATCCTGATAAGCCACCAGAAAGCCATTTCAAGGTCCTTATGGCCCTAGCCATCAGACACCCATGTATGTATGTGATGTAGTGGAGTATGGCGCCGTACGTGATGGCTGCCGTGTCGCGAGCTCCCGCACGACGACGCAGTTTTTTGTTATTTATTCTTTTTATTGCAACTATTTTAGTTCAGGATGTTAGCAGCAAGTTCACTTATAACTTTTGCACACTTTGGGAGATCAGATCGACAGTCGCTCGCCGCCTACCGGAGTTTTTTCATTCTTTCGACTCGGACGTCCCGCCCGAAGTCACAGCTGGATTATCTCCGTCCATTTTGGGCACGATTACGCGCAAGCGTCGCAGGAAGAAGCGAGGGAAGCGAGCCGGCGTGCTAGTCAGGCTGAGATGTCGATCCGATCGCCCCCCACTACCCACCATTCTACTGGCTAATGTACAGTCTCTGGACAATAAATTAAGCGAACTACAGGCTCGTATTCAATTCCACCGGGAAACTAGGGACAATTGTATTATCTGCCTTACGGAGACATGGATGTCGGAGGGGGTTACCGACGCAGCTATCGAGCCGACGGGATTTTCCGTACACACACAGGCTCTCTCCGGTAAAGATCGCGGAGGGGGGGTATGTCTCATGATAAACAGATCTTGGTGCAACCAAAGTCATGTACATCCCCTCAAGTCTTTCTGTTCCCCGGACCTGGAGTACCTGATGCTTATGTGCCGTCCATACTGGCTACCTCGGGAGTTTACAGCGGTAACCGTGACCGCTGTTTACATTCCCCCACAAGCCAACACGGACACAGCGCTGAAGGAACTGTACGGGGCTATCAGCGACCAGGAGTCGGCCCACCCCGAGGCTGCTCTCATCGTAGCGGGGGACTTCAACAAGGCGAACCTGAAGAAGGTTCTCCCGAAGTTCTACCAACACATAAAGAGCAACACACGGGGCGAGCGGATCCTCGACCACTGCTACACTCCCTTCCGTGATGGCTACAAGGCCCTCCTCCGCCCACCGTTCGGCAAATCAGATCACCGCTCTATCCAGCTGCTCCCCGCCTATAGGCAGAGACTGAAGCAGCAACCGATCGCTGTGAGGGAGGTCCAATGCTGGTCGGACCAATCAGATTCTACGCTGCAGGATTGTTTTGATCACGCTGACTGGCACATGTTCCGCGTTGCCTCGGACAATAACATCAACGAGTACGCGTCGTCGGTCACCGGGTTCATCAAGAAGTGCATAGATGACGTTGTTCCGACCAAGTCGGTTCGGATATATCCCAACCAGAAACCGTGGATTAACGGCGATGTTCGCGCTGCCCTACAAGCGCGTAACGCCGCCTTTGGTTCCGGGAATACGGAGGAATATACGAGAGCCCGTTACGACCTCCGTAAGACCATCGTCACTGCCAAGCGGGAGTATAAGGACAGAGTGGAAGATAAATTCAAGAAACACGATGCGAGGGGTATGTGGCAGGGGCTGCAGAAGATAACGAACTTCAGAGGGAGAACCAGTTGTGTAGAGAACTCCTCTACCTCCCTCCCAGGAGAGCTAAATACATTTTTTGCTCGGTTCGACGTAAACGGCAGCCCGCCGAAGCCAGCACCGACTGGGGAGACCAGCCAGCTGCGCATCTCGGAGGCGGATGTGCGCCGCACCTTTAAGCGGCTGAACATCCGTAAGGCGGCAGGCCCCGACGACATCCCGGGCCGCGTCCTCAGAGCATGCGCAGACCAGTTGGCAGGAGTCTTTGCAGACATCTTCAACCTCTCCCTGTCCCAGGCTGTTGTCCCCGCGGTCTTCAAGATATCCACCATCGTGCCTGTCCCTAAACAAACCAAGGTAACATGCCTGAATGACTACAGACCTGTGGCCCTCACCTCGATCGTTAGCAAATGCTTCGAGAGGTTGGTCAAGGACTTTATTTGCTCCGTGTTACCTACCACGCTGGACCCATGGCAATTTGCATATCGTCAAAATAGATCCACGGACGACGCAATTGCCATGGCCCTCCACACTGCCCTTTCCCACCTGGAGGGGAAGAACTGTTATGTGCGAATGCTGTTTGTGGACTACAGCTCAGCATTCAACACAATAGTTCCTGCCAAGCTCGACACCAAGCTGAGAGGTCTAGGCGTACCCCCATCCATGTGCAGCTGGATACTGAACCTCCTGTCGGACCGCCGCCAGGTGGTGAGGATGGGCAGCACCACATCAGAGCCACTGACCCTCAACACGGGAGCCCCCCAGGGATGCGTGCTGAGCCCTCTCCTCTACTCCCTCTACACCCACGACTGCATGGCTATGCACAGCTCCAACGTCATCGTCAAGTTTGCTGACGACACGACAGTGATGGGCCTGATCGCCGGCGACGACGAGACAGCCTACAGGGAGGAGGTCGGATCGCTGGAGCAGTGGTGCCAGGAGAACAGCCTCGCCCTCAACGTCAAGAAGACCAAGGAGCTGATCGTGGACTTCAGGAGGCAGAGGGGAGAGCACAGCCCTATCTCCATCGACGGCGTTGCAGTAGAGAGGGTCAGCAGCTTCAAGTTCCTCGGCGTGCACATCTCCGAGGACCTCACATGGTCCACGCACACCACACACGTGGTGAAAAAGGCCCAACAACGCCTGTATTTTCTCAGGCGTCTGAAGAAATTCAGCATGGGCCCCCGCATCCTGAGAACATTCTACAACGGCACCATCGAGAGTGTTCTGACAGGGTGTATCACCGCCTGGTACGGGAACTGCACGGCACTCGAGCGCAGAGCGCTTCAAAGGGTGGTGCGGACGGCGCAGTATATCGTTGGAGGTGAGCTCCCCTCCCTCCTGGACATTTACAACCAGCGGTGCGTGGCCAAGGCCAAAAGAATTATAAAAGACATTGCCCACCCCAGCCACGAACTTTACTCACTATTACCGTCAGGCAGGCGATACCGCAGTATCAAGTGTCGTACAAATAGGCTTAGAGATAGCTTCCACAGTCAGGCCATCAGGCTGCTGAACAAGGGCGTATAACATATAACAATGTATATTTTATTACATTGATTTATATATATATATTGCTCTTTTCTGTGCTGATTTTTGCATTTTATAAATTGCATTTTTTATTTTTATTTGATATTCCTTATTCTATTTTTTATTCTATTTTTATCTATTTTTATTTTATCTTATTTTATAACTGCTGTCTGTCGTCGGGTATTGCACACAAGAATTTCACATCACTGCTTTATACTAAACTGTAAACTGTGAAGTGACAATAAACTTGACTTGACTTGGGATTCATAGATTAGCCTAGGCAAGTAGCGACTCAATACAATATACCAGTTTAGTACGGTCCACGAGGTTACCGATGTTTGTATGTATGTCTTGTATCAGAGTGGACACGCCAAACGATGTGCTGTCACCAGTTTTTCAACACTTCACAATCTGATCAGATTTGGATCCCATGTTTTGCAATCCAAGATCACAGCCAGATCTTGGACCATGTGCAGAAGGAATCAAATCCTACAACCTACTCAATGTAAATTGTAAACTACTTTTCACAAAGTCAAATTTTGATTTCAAGTTTATTATCACTTCACAGTTTACACAAGTATAAAGCAGTGGTGTGAAAATATTATGCGCAATACCCGACGACAGACGGCAGTTATAAAAATAAGATAAAAATAGATAAATAGAATAAAATAAATAATTTGATTTCAATTAGAGTTGGAAGATGATTGTTGAACCATTGGTCACGTTACCCGTTTTCCGGATTTAATCCAATCGGATCTATCCAAATCTGATCACCTATGAACTTCTGGGCCCCTGTGATGAAGTTTAGCGTTTTCAAACCGAGGTACAGCTCGGACACAGAGACGGATGGCCCCTGGTATCACTGGTCTGTCAGTATCTGCTCGAGGGCTCTTGTGTATCTGTGTGTGTCTGTGTGTGTGTGTTTTAAGTGTAATTAACTGAATCCTTGGCAGTCTTTATTTGTAAAGCCTTTTATTTTTTATGCCACCCATTTGGCTTCCAATCGTTTTTATTTTCTTAAACACAGTTTCTGGCTAATAGGACTTCTCTTATGGCACTACCGGGTGCAGCTAATGTGTCTAGGGCCTTATTTCATGTCTTTCCCCTCATATTGATTAGTCAGCTGCTGTCTAAAACACTACAACTCAAGGGACCAGGGCAGCCTTGAGAGTAGAAGCCTACTCTGCCAACATCAGGGCAACGGAAATCTATCGCCAACAACCGTTTATAAACCTCTCTTAGAGTTGATAATTAGGAGGAGAAATGCACGCTGTTTTAACAAAGTGTGTGTGTGTGTACACATTACATCATCAGAATCTATTTAGAAGGCATCTCTTCAGTCTCTGCTCTTGCTGTTAGATTCAGATAAATGTCATCTCAGAGAATATCTACTATTATAAATGTCAATTTTATCCCACACACACACACACACACACACACACACACACACACACACACACACACACACACACACACACACACACACACACACACACACACACACACACACACACACACACAGCGTAGTCCAGTTGAATGCCTCCTGTACCCAATTCTGCCATAGTTTAGTAGAGGAACAGTTGTGTTGTGACACAAACTGTAGTCTTTACCACAAAGCTTTGGCACAGCTCTGTCTCTGGGACGGTAATATGACATATGAGTGGCCTCAGCCGGGTTGTCATGCCTCTCAAACCTTCTTCCAGCTCTCCTGTGCTCAGGACGTAGACCGGCCGCCTCACAACCTGTTGGTTCGATCCCCGGCTCCTTTTAGCAAAAACTGCCAAGGTGTCTTTGAGCAAGACACCCTAACCCTGAAACCCGCTCCTGACGTGCTGGCTGTCTCCTTGATGACTGACTCCGTCGTCGGTGGTTGAATGTGTGTATGAATGGTGAATGTGAGGCATGACTTGTAAAGCGCTTTGGATACAAGCGCAATATAAAAGCATCCATTACCATTACCTGAAGTTGACGTTATGGGCCTGTCAACTGTTTATTATTAAGCACTTATCAAGCACTTATTATTAAACAACTTTTTACTCTTGAGCATAGTAAAATGTAGGGCTCTCTCCAAACCGGTTGCAATATTTAATGTTTGAGTTGATATTCTCGGGCGTCTGAATGAATGAACAATGAATGTTCACCTGCCAGAGGGCCTGTTGTTGTTTGTTGTCCATAGTATTACCGGTCACTGAAGACATACTGCCAGGTGTTGAAAGGATTTCCCCACCACCCGTTCAGTTACACCTGCTCAGATTGACCTGACCGTGCCTAACCTTCCCATTAACCCCCGTTGTGTAAACACAGGGACTTGAGTTGGCTTCCCTCACACACTGTGTATAGTGGGCCTATGAACAACACTGACTATTTACACTGCACTTCTCTACAGTTTACAGCTTGACTCGTCATGACTAATCAAAGCAGTAAAATACATCTAAAAATACAAAAAGTGGAGAGGTTTACAGCTTATCCTTATATAAATATCCCATAGAATGATATATTCTATATATATGCAGCGATGTTTAGATAGATTCATATAGCAGAAACCAGAAACATGATAAGAATAGACCACCACCATATTGGACGTCTTGGATGTCCTACGTTCGAAAATTAAAAAGGGTTTCTTTACAACAGAACCATACCCTGTGGGTTTCTTTGCAATGGAACCGTGCCCTGTGGTTCTATTGACCAACACTGCTCCGCTATTGGCTTATTAAACGGCAACGCAGTGGAAGACTGCGTAGAAACGGTAGCTAAGCAGCATCTGTAATAACATCCCTCGCTCCGGCTCATGTTTGGATAAAAGGCTTGACCAATTTCACACCCGGACGCACGGAACAACTGTCAAAATACCTTTTGTGGGGAGACATCAGCCGTCGCCAAATACGCCAATACACTCAATTAGCCTCCAACCCGTACCGTGTACCGTGACTAGCAGCCTGTCGAACTGTAGGAGTCAGTGTCAGCTCACATGCTGCTGCTGTTACTTGGGGTTCCACCTGTCACTCACACGTCTCAACGCAAGGGAGGGGTTTAGTTTACTCTTCCTACTGTAGAACGTACTATTACAGAACACTTCCTACTGTAGAACGTACTATTACAGAACACTTCCTACTGTAGAACGTACTATTACAGAACACTTCCTACTGTAGAACGTAC
>CM051016.1:26711588-26751588 GCA_027704905.1 Muraenolepis orangiensis
CTGGTGTTACGTGTCAGTGAGAGTCTGTGCTGGTGTTACGGGTGTCAGTGAGAGTCTGTGCTGGTGTTACGGGTGTCAGTGAGAGTCTGTGCTGGTGTTACGGGTGTCAGTGAGAGTCTGTGCTGGTGTTACGGGTGTCAGTGAGAGTCTGTGCTGGTGTTACGGGTGTCAGTGAGAGTCTGTGCTGGTGTTACGGGTGTCAGTGAGAGTCTGTGCTGGTGTTACGTGTCAGTGAGAGTCTGTGCTGGTGTTACGTGTCAGTGAGAGTCTGTGCTGGTGTTACGGGTGTCAGTGAGAGTCTGTGCTGGTGTTACGGGTGTCAGTGAGAGTCTGTGCTGGTGTTACGTGTCAGTGAGAGTCTGTGCTGGTGTTACGGGTGTCAGTGAGAGTCTGTGCTGGTGTTACGGGTGTCAGTGAGAGTCTGTGCTGGTGTTACGGGTGTCAGTGAGAGTCTGTGCTGGTGTTACGGGTGTCAGTGAGAGTCTGTGCTGGTGTTACGGGTGTCAGTGAGAGTCTGTGCTGGTGTTACGGGTGTCAGTGAGAGTCTGTGCTGGTGTTACGGGTGTCAGTGAGAGTCTGTGCTGGTGTTACGTGTCAGTGAGAGTCTGTGCTGGTGTTACGGGTGTCAGTGAGAGTCTGTGCTGGTGTTACGTGTCAGTGAGAGTCTGTGCTGGTGTTACGGGTGTCAGTGAGAGTCTGTGCTGGTGTTACGTGTCAGTGAGAGTCTGTGCTGGTGTTACGGGTGTCAGTGAGAGTCTGTGCTGGTGTTACGTGTCAGTGAGAGTCTGTGCTGGTGTTACGTGTCAGTGAGAGTCTGTGCTGGTGTTACGGGTGTCAGTGAGAGTCTGTGCTGGTGTTACGTGTCAGTGAGAGTCTGTGCTGGTGTTACGGTGTCAGTGAGAGTCTGTGCTGGTGTTACGGGTGTCGGGGAGACAGAGGCACTCTCATACAAACCGTGAGAAAGAGAGTATTTAAATACACACTTTCTTAGCCTGCCCCCTACTGTTGCCTAGGCCCTGTTTCATACACACAGTCCCACACACACACACTCACACACTCACTAATACTGTCCAGGACAATAAGCCAGTGCACGGTGTGCAAAGTGACAATAGTGAACGCAAGCTGCAGGACTGTGTGATGGAAGGGCTCATCTCATTTTCTCATTTGACCTTTTTGCTGGGTAGAATTCAATTAAACAGTTGGGAGTTGAGCCTTGGAGTCGAGGACTTTGTGGATCATACTGCCCCCGCTGGTTAAGTGGCGGTACTGCACAAACAGGGCTCTGCCGCTTGATTAGCATACAAATAGGTAGTGATCCCTTGCCTAATTGTTTTCTTTAGATCAGTCTTAATGATTTTAACCCCCAGAGTCAAACCGCTAATGTGTCTGCAAAGCTTCGTCTGGTTGTTTGTCTGTTTGGTTCCACTGGTGGTTATCATTTATTTAATGTAATTTAATTTGAAATAATACAAAAAATCATTTTGCAGACATCAAATTAAGAAGCACATGCTCTCTCTTAGTTTCTGTTGCATATCACTCAAACTAATTGTGTATATTAAGTTATACATTTAGCTTAATGTAATTTTCACTTGCCAAATCCTCAGTTCCTATTCATACTTTTAATCAATGTTAACTCACAAAAAAAACACATTTGCTAAATGCTTCTGTGACTTTAGTGGGCACGTCCAACAAATGGTCCCCACATTATTTAGCTGTTGTAGTTCCCGACGTGGCCAGTTGGTGTCTCCCTCTCCCCTAAGTGTCCCCTGTTGAACACGCCTCCTCTCTCAGAATGACCTTAAACTGTCTCCCACTGGTTTGACTGATGGCCAGTGTGGCCTTTCTGCTGTACACACCAGGCCTTAACACCTCATGCTTTTAACTTCTCATAAATATATATATGTATAGATATGCATGTGTGTAAGCTTGATAACCATATGCATCATAACCCAATGACTATATATATTCACAAAGCACTCTTTTGTGTGTGTTTGTTCTCCAGGGTGTGAGAAGTGTTGAGCATCTTCTTCTTCCTCATCGAGTGAACCCCCACCCCCACCCCCACCCCCCCTCCCTTCCACAACCGGCGACCAACCCCCCCCCCTCCCCCTCCCGGCCACCGCCATCGCCATCAACTTCTCTCCGCCCCTTCTGCCCCGACGACTATCGCACACACGCAGCTCGCAGATCCCGCCTCAACCCCTGATTGGTCAGGATGATCACCTCCGAGCTTCCTGTCCTGCAGTAAGTCCCGGGGTCTTCTGTGATCATATGGTTTAGTTGGGGGGGAAATGCTAAAATAATAAAACAACCAATAAAAATTTTGGAAAGCAATCTTGGAAGATCACAACTTTTTTGTGGTCCAGTCTTTCACTTTTGGACCGGCTGAACCTGAAGGTTTTTACAAGTTCCCTCAAAAGAAAATGCCTTAAATGTTTTTTTTATTTAGTTAACTTTAACACCCGCGAAAGTTGGCTTCTTTTGCCGTTCCTCTGTCTTCTCATCTGGTGATGGCTTTGTTTCTCAACATGGCCGACGCCTGTCTGCTGCTGTGCTTGTTGTGGTGGTTGTTGTTTTTCTTATTGTGACCTTTGACTTTTCTCAGGGACACGTCCAATGAGACGGCAGCGCCCGACGCGGTCAGCCTGAGCATGAGCATGAGTGAGATCGAGGACCCCGAGGTGAAGGGGAAGAAGAAGAGGGGGAGGCCCGGGAAACAGCAGCAGGTGAGCAGGGCTTTGCAGGGCTGTCCGGTTCCCCCTGGAGGTCCCCCTGGAGGTCCCCCTGGAGGTCCCCCTGGAGGTCCTTCTGGAGGTCCCCCTGGAGGTCCTTCTGGAGGTCCTCCTGGAGGTCCCCTGGAGGTCCTTCTGGAGGTCCCCCTGGAGGTCCTTCTGGAGGTCCCTCCTGGAGGTCCTTCCAGAGGTCCTTCTGGAGGTCCTTCTGGAGGCCCCCTGGAGGTCCTTCGGAGGTCCTTCTGAGGTCCCCTGAGGTCCTCTGAGGTCCTTCAGAGGTCCTTCTAGAGGTCCTTCTGGAGGTCCTTCTGGAGGTCCCCCTGGAGGTCCTTCCGGAGGTCCTTCCGGAGGTCCTTCTAGAGGTCCTTCTAGAGGTCCTTCCGGAGGTCTTTCTGGATCGTTCAATCTGTCGGCTTGGTTTGTGCTTCTCTATGTGTACAGCCATCTGTGTAAAAAAATTGAAATAATAAAAACAAAAGAAAATTATAAACGATATATTTACATTCAAGTAGAAGTACCCGTTAGTAAATCATTTGTAGAAGAAATCTAAAAAATAAAGGCCCATTCCTCATACAACGCATATACTATGTATATGCGTTGTATGAGGAATGGGCCTACTATGTATATGCGTTGTATGAGGAATGGGCCTACTATGTATATGCGTTGTATGTACTTAAGTACGTAAAAGTATAAAATGCACTTTTTGTTGCGCATACTTGCGTACACATTTTATTTTAAATGTACGTCATGTTAGTTTTTTATTTAGGGTTTTTGTTGCCATGTACACAACCGTCACATGACCCCCAAACAAACAGGTCTATGTATCGTGTGTCTGGGTCTCATGTGGGAACAGATTTGATAGGAAACTCTATATCACACTTCCCTCCCTCCCTCTCGCTCTCTCTCCCTCCTTCTCTCCCCCCCCAGTCGACCACTAAGAAACCGCGGAAGTCTCCGACGGACAAGGCGGCGGGCGGGACCCGGGGGCGAGGGAAAGCCAATGGCGTGGTCCAACACAACGGGGAAGGCGGCGACCCGGTCACCCTGTTCGAGGTGGTCAAGCTGGGCAAGAGCGCCATGCAGGTACGTTGACGGGGGGGGGGATGTGGGAGCGGTCTCCCCACTCACGTCTCCTTAGAAGACATACACATGCCGCCATACGCCGCCTATCACCGCCTGGTCCGGGAACTGCACCGCCCTCGAGCGCAGAGCGCTTCAAAGGGTGGTGCGGACGGCCCAGTATATGGTTGGAGGTGAGCTCCCCTCCTCCTGGATATATACAACCAGCGGTGCGTGGCCAAGGCCAAACGCATCATAAAGACATTGCCCACCAGCCACGAACTGTACTCACTGTTACCGTCAGGCAGGCGATACCTCAGTATCACGTGCCGCACAAATAGACTCAGAGACAGCTTCCACAGTCAGGCCATCAGGCTGCTGAACAAGGGTGTGTATAGCATATAACAATGTATATTTTATTACATTGATTTATATATATATATATATATATATACATATATATATTGCTCTTTTTCTGACATTGCATTTAATATATTGCATTTTTATATATTTAAGTTTTAACTTTTTATAACTGCGGTCTGTCGTTGGGTTTTGCACATAAGATTTTCACTCTTTGCTCATATTTGTGTAAACTGTGAAGTGACAATAAACCTGACTTGATGTCATATCGTCAGCTTGTGGCGGTATGGAAACATGTAGTACCACGGCGGGATTACACACTATCGAGACATATCACCACATGCAGATGCATTTAAAATACCTATTCTAAACAGTCTCGCTCGGGTTATTATGACGTTGAAGTGAACATGAAAATCATAACGATTTTTCCTTTCAAACAAATTTGTGGATAATTTTAAGGGCATATCTTCTCATCGCAATTAATTTGGACGATTGAACCGGACATCAGGATAAGGTGTGTGTGTGTGTGTGTGTGTGTGTGTGTGTGTGTGTGTGTGTGTGTGTGTGTGTGTGTGTGTGTGTGTGTGTGTGTGTGTGTGTGTGTGTGTGTGTGTGTGTGTGTGTGTGTGTGTGTGTGTGTGTGTGTGTGTGTGTGTGTGTGTGTGTGTGTGTGCACATTTCTGTCCACAGTCTGTGGTGGACGACTGGATAGAGTCGTACAAACAGGACCGGGACATCGCGCTGCTGGACCTCATCAACTTCTTCATCCAGTGCTCCGGCTGCAAGGGTGAGACCACAGACGGGCCTCATGAGTCAGCACCCACACACACACAGCCGTAGAAACACACACACACACACAGCCGTAGAAACACCCACACACACACAGCCGTAGAAACACACACACACACACACAGCCGTAGAAACACCCACACACACACAGCCGTAGAAACACACACACACACACACACAGCCGTAGAAACACACACACACACACACACACACAGCCATAGAAACACACACACACACACACACACACACAGCCGTAGAAACACACACACACACACAGCCGTAGAAACACACACACACACACACACACACAGCCGTAGAAACACACACACACACACACACACAGCCGTAGAAACACACACACACACACACAGCCGTAGAAACACACACACACACACACACAGCCGTAGAAACACACACACACACACACACACACAGCCGTAGAAACACACACACACAGCCGTAGAAACACACACACACAGCCGTAGAAACACACACACACACACACAGCCGTAGAAACACACACACACAGCCGTAGAAACACACACACACACAGCCGTAGAAACACACACACACAGCCGTAGAAACACAAACACACACACAGCCGTAGAAACACACACACACACAGCCGTAGAAACACACACACACAGCCGTAGAAACACACACACACAGCCGTAGAAACACACACACACACACAGCCGTAGAAACACACACACACAGCCGTAGAAACACACACACACAGCCGTAGAAACACACACACACACACAGCCGTAGAAACACACACACACACACAGCCGTAGAAACACACACACACACACAGCCGTAGAAAATCCCATGTGAAATATGAGAGATAATGTGTAGTTGTAGGCTGTTGTATTGGTTGTTTCAGAGCCTTACATTGGGGGGTAACCACTTCACACACTTCAGTAACTACACTCTTAGTGTAACTACTGATTATTAATTGTAGTCTTCCCATCGCAGTAATATCCAACAACCCTGTGTGTGTGCTGTGAATGCAGTAAGTACGGTTATCGTGCGTGCGTCTGTGTGTGTATGTGTGTGTGTGTGTGTGCTTGCGTGTGTGTGTGTGTTGTGAATGCAGTAAGTACGGTTATCGTGCGTGCGTCTGTGTGTGTATGTGTGTGTGCTTGCGTGTGTGTGTGTGTTGTGAATGCTGCCACTTTGTATTGCCTCTAATTGTTATTCCCGGTGTGTCGGCCAGGAACGGTGCGGATCGAGATGTTCCGGAACATGCAGAACGCTGAGATCATCCGCAAGATGACGGAGGAGTTTGACGAGGTAACCCCCTCCCTCCCTCCATCCATCCGCCGTGCTGAAGCAGCAGCAGCAGCTGCTGTTCTGTAGCGCCACACTCGTACAACAACACTAAACCCCCGCCTGAACTATTTGCTTTGAACTTGTCTTTGTGTCCCCATACTTAATTGATCAGTTGTTCAATATGAATCGAAAATACATTTAGAAGGTAACTCATAGGCAAGCTAAAGCAAGGCAGCAAGCAGGACAAATTTCGGTCAAAAGTGGGCAAAATGACCGACTGAGTGTTTGACTCTTAGCCGAAAGGTTCCGGGTTCGAACCCCTCAACTGCCACGGCCTACCTACTGGCATTCTTGAGCAATATGCCCAACCTCTGCTCCCATCACTGTCAATCACTTTGGGTAAATGTACTGCTGATTGACTGAAGAGTACTAATACAGTACGACCCACGACCCTTCCTCCTCTTACTCCTCCTCTTCCTCCTCTTCCTCTTCGTCGTGGTCCTCTTGTCGACCACAGGACAGCGGCGACTACCCCCTCACCATGCCCGGCCCCCTGTGGAAGAAGTTCCGCTACAACTTCTGCGAGTTCATCTGCGTGCTGATTCGCCAGTGCCAGTACAGCATCATCTACGACGAGTACATGATGGACACGGTCATCTCCCTGCTCACCGGGCTGTCCGACTCCCAGGTGCGGGCCTTCAGACACACGTCCACGCTGGCAGGTAAACACCCCTCCCCGTTCCTCTCCTCTGCTCTGCTCTGTGCAGTGTTGAGTGAGGTGTGTGTGTGTGTGTGTGGGTGTGGGTGTGGGTGTAAATGTGTGTATGTATGTATGTATATATATATATATATATATATATATATATATATATATATATATATATATATATATATATATATATATATATATATATATATATATCAGGGTTTCCGTTAGCCGGTATTTACCGGTTTTTAGCGGGTAAAAATTATAAAAAAGCGGTCATTTTAAAACCTGCCGGTCAAAATGTCCGGTAATAATGCTCATACTAAACTTAGATCTGGACATTTGAGTTTTGACATCTTTATTACTGCCCCCTCCCCCCCGGAAGGGTGACCGAATGAAGTGACCAATCAGCTGCCGCACCTCTCATGACGTCAAGCGACGTCACTTAACAGGGGGCGTGGCCAAGCCACGTGCGCTGGCGGCGCACACACACACCTGTCGGCAATTGCGTGGCTGTTTGCTAATCCCCTCACCTGGGGTATATAGACCCTGGCTCCCCGTTACCCCGGGGTTAGGTCGTACGTCACACCCCTCACCTGGGGTATATAGACCCTGGCTCCCCGGTACCCCGGGGTTAGGTCGTACGTCACACCCCTCACCTGGGGTATATAGACCCTGGCTCCCCGTTACCCCGGGGTTAGGTCGTACGTCACACGTTGACCTGGGGTCTATAGACCCTGGCTCCCCGGTACCCCGGGGTTAGGTCGTACGTCACACCCCTCACCTGGGGTCTATAGACCCTGGCTCCCCGGTACCCCGGGGTTAGGTCGTACGTTACCCCGGGGTTAGGTCGTACGTTACCCCGGGGTTAGGCCGTACGTTACCCCGGGGTTAGGTCGTACGTTACCCCGGGGTTAGGTCGTACGTTACCCCGGGGTTAGGTCGTACGTTACCCCGGGGTTAGGTCGTACGTTACCCCGGGGTTAGGTCGTACGTTACCCCGGGGTTAGGTCGTACGTTACCCCGGGGTTAGGTCGTACGTTACCCCGGGGTTAGGTCGTACGTTACCCCGGGGTTAGGTCGTACGTTACCCCGGCGTTAGGTCGTACGTTACCCCGGGTTAGGTCGTACGTTACCCCGGGGTTAGGTCGTACGTTACCCCGGGGTTAGGTCGTACGTTACCCCGGGGTTAGGTCGTACGTTACCCCGGGGTTAGGTCGTACGTTACCCCGGGGTTAGGTCGTACGTTACCCCGGGGTTAGGTCGTACGTTACCCCGGGGTTAGGTCGTACGTTACCCCGGGGTTAGGTCGTACGTTACCCCGGGGTTAGGTCGTACGTCACACGTTGTTCACGTTACGTCGGACATTCTGGACGGAATCGTCACGCTGATGTCCCGGAGATCCAGAACCAGCCTGTCCCGCGTCACCCGCCTGTCCCGCGTTACTCCGGTCTATACGAGCTCCCCGGTCATTAGAATTACCTGTCTGGTACCTGTCGCTACTCGACCTCCCGGTACCCTGACCCCTGGCCTGTCCCTGATCACTCTCTTGTGTTGTTTGTGTTGTGCTTTAAATAAAGCTTTGTGTTATAGCTCCACTGTCTTGGTCTGCGTTCTGGGTCCCCCGAACAATCCCACTTGTGACATTTTGCTCAATCGTTCTTGTTTGTTTTGTTGTTCATTAAATAGTCAAATGTATTTGAGGTCTTTGTCATTCTTTCGTCAATCTAGGTGTACATTATAGTTGCGTTTGTAATATAGACTGTTTTTGAAACATGACCGACCGGTAAGTTTCAAATTTGTCCGGTAAAATAAAATCTGTCCGGACACTTGACCGGCAAGAAAAAATCCTAGCGGAAACCCTGATATATATATATCTATATATATATCTATGTATATAGATCTATATATCTATCTATAGATAGATATATAGATCTATATATCTATATATCTATCTATAGATAGATATATAGATATATATATATATAGATCTATATATCTATATATATTGCCGTATTCCCCATTTCTCTCTTGTGGACTTTCTTGTTGTTTTCACTCCATCTCCATTTCTCTGTCTCATTTCTCCCCCTCTCTCTCTCCCCCTCTCTCTCTCCCCCTCTCTCTCTCTCCCCCTCTCTCTCCCCCTCTCTCTCTCTCCCCCTCTCTCTCCCCCTCTCTCTCTCTCCCCCTCTCTCTCCCCCTAGCGATGAAGCTGATGACGGCCCTGGTGAACGTGGCGTTGAACCTCAGCATCCACCAGGACAACACGCAGCGGCAGTACGAGGCCGAGAGGAACAAGATGGCCGGCAAGCGGGCCAACGAGAAGCTGGAGCTGCTGCTGCAGAAGAGGAAGGAGGTAGCGGAGGCGCTTGTGTTTGATCCGTGTCGCTGCGTTGTGTGTTGCGTTTGGCTGTGATATCGGTTTGACTGTGTGTTCTGTTTGACTGTCGAGTCTGTTGTGTTCAATGAGTCGGTTGAGTTTGACTGTGATTTGTATTTGACTGATTTGTGTTTGACTGTGTGTTGTGTTTGACTGTGTGTTGAGTTTGACTGTGTGTTGAGTTTGACTGTGTGTTGAGTTTGACTGTGTGTTGAGTTTGACTGTGTGTTGAGTTTGACTGTGTGTTGAGTTTGACTGTGTGTTGAGTTGACTGTGTGTTGAGTTTGACTGTGTGTTGAGTTTGACTGTGTGTTGAGTTTGACTGTGTGTTGAGTTTGACTGTGTGTTGAGTTGACTGTGTTGAGTTTGACTGTTATTTGTATTTGACTGATTTGTGTTTGACTGTGATTTGTGTTTGACTGTGATTTGTGTTTGACTGTGATTTGTGTTTGACTGTGATTTGTGCTTGACTGTGTGTTTGACTGTGATTTGTGCTTGACTGTGTGTTTGACTGTGATTTGTGCTTGACTGTGTGTTTGACTGTGATTTGTGCTTGCCTGTGGAGTCTGTAGTGTTTAAAGAGTCTGTTGTCTGACTCTGTTGTGTTTCACTGTGTGCTTTGACTTTGTGTCTGACGGTTGTGTTGGGTTCACATTCAGATTGGGTTAACAGTGAAATGTTATCAGAATCAGAAGGCCTTTATTGTCATTGTACAAGTGCAAGAAACGTGTCAGTCCTCAGCGCAGTCCTCAAGACACTCATACTAACAATACAAAAAAATTATAATAATTATGTTAAAAGAAAAAGAAAATAAAAAAAGTTCGAAAATCGCCATAAAAAGATTGACTATAGATATTTCGGTGGCTATATTAACAGTAATGCAAATTACAAATGTAGTGCAAATTACCAGTGTACAATACTGTACATACTAAAAGGTTCAGTAAGATGAACATGTAATGTAGTATAGCCAGCTCCAAAGATGAGCTCAAAATGACAGGAATATACTGTACAAGTAACACAATTACAAGAATGACTACAAGTTTTACAAAAATGTACATACTTATATAATTGCAAACAGTATAAATATCAAAATAAAGTGAAGTGCAGTGCAGATAATCCAGTTGCTGTGGTGATGTGTTGCTCTCTCTCTCTCTGTCTCTCTCTGTCTCTCTCTGTCTCTCTCTGTCTCTCTATGTCTCTCTATGTCTCTCTCTCAGCTCCAGGAGAACCAGGACGAGATCGAGAACATGATGAACTCCATCTTCAAGGGCATCTTCGTCCACCGCTACAGGGACGCCATCGCCGAGATCCGCGCCATCTGCATCGAGGAGATCGGCGTGTGGATGAAGATGTACAGCGACGCCTTCCTCAACGACAGCTACCTGAAATACGTGGGCTGGACTCTGCACGATCGGGTACACACACACACACACACACACATGCAGTCACACACACACATGCAGTCACGCACACACTTTCTGCAACCGCAAAGAGCTGAAGTCGTCCATCTACAATTCATCTGTTGATTTGAAACATATCTTAACATTTTTCAATGCATATGTTGTTATCGATCTGTCTGTCTGTCGTTCTCTTTGTGTAACCCTCTCTCTCCCCCTCTGTCTGTGTTTGGACAACAGCAAGGCGAGGTGCGCTTGAAGTGTCTAAAGGCGCTGCAGAACCTGTACACCAACAGGGAACTGTTCCCCAAGCTAGAGCTGTTCACCAACCGCTTCAAGGTAAAACAAACGCCCCAGACAGAGTACAGCGGGAAGAGAACCGATCCCACATCATTAGTATGAACCCTGAAGGCAGGCTGCTCATTAGAGGCTCATGCATGCTAACGGGACGTAGCGCGTTCCGTTTGCTCAGAAGCTAATTCATTCCACCGGCTTTTTTATCATTTGAATGTGGGTGGTATATGCAAATTTAAAAGTGTGTGTGTGTGTGTGTGTGTGTGTGTGTGTGTGTGTGTGTGTGTGTGTGTGTGTGTGTGTGTGTGTGTGTGTGTGTGTGTGTGTGTGTGTGTGTGTGTGTGTGTGTGTGTGTGTGTGTGTGTGTGTGTGTGTGTGTGTGTGTGTGTGTGTGTGTGTCTAAACATACTGCGCATTAAATTCTTCCATCCAGTGGAGAAGAGGTATAGATGGATAGAGCGACAGGAGGAGAGGGGAGCATGGAGTACAGACAGTAACACACACCCACACCCACACACACCCACACCCCCACACACACACACACACACACACCCCCCTGTTCCCTGCAGGACCGGATCGTGTCGATGACCCTTGATAAGGAGTACGACGTTGCGGTGGAGGCCATCCGATTGGTCACGCTGATCCTGCAGTAAGTACAGTCAGATTGTCTCAGCCAATGGGAAGGCCACACACGTGTAACACCACCAATGAGATTTGATTATATTTAACACTACACTAACACTTTACAAATTAATTATGTACATTTGATTCATTTTAGTTTAGCTTGTAATTGAGTCATTTCTGTAACCTGTGTAATCCTATAATATTGAGCACATGTTTGGAGCTGGCGATAACATTTGACTGTACATTGTACCTTTTATACATGGGACAAATATACCAAATATGAATAACTTTATGTTGGGAAATATGATACCATAATGCTATGGGAAACTTCAGGAATATAAATGAAATACAGAAAATACAGAAAGGAAATCAAGTTTAGAAGGTTCTGTTGGCACATGAAATGTAACCCTTTGATTGGCTGTTCCAGGGGCAGTGAGGACGCCTTGTCCAATGAGGACTGTGAGAACGTGTACCACCTGGTCTACTCCGCCCACCGGCCCGTGGCCGTCGCTGCAGGAGAGTTCCTCCACAGGAAGTACGTCCATAGAGGAATCCTCGTGTTGGTGTCCTGTACAATGCTTACTCCCCTCCTGCAGTATGGATTTATAAAACACAATACTATACAAATAATAACACAATACAAATGTACAATAAAGTGACTGACGTGTTGAATTGTGCATAAAGCATATAAAAAGCATGTTAAAGTGCCAGTGGTGCAGCAGCAGCATCAATACAGTGCAGTACAGAGCAGTAACTGTGATGAGTCCAGAAAGTCCAGTGAAAGTATGATCGTGTGTCATCGTGTAATGTGATATGATGACATGTCATGATGTGGCAACACCCCTAGCAGTTCAACAGGCAGGTCCTTGAACCTGGTAGTCCATGTACAGATGCTGTGGAACCGGATGAATGAATACTTATATGGATTTCTTCCCACACACACACACACACATATGGTTGGTTTCAGTTATAAACTCGGTTGACTTTCAATTTTCACTGTTTATGGCCCATTCTGGCTGAAATGGCCCTGTTGAATATGGCAGAAGGCAAGTGACATCGGCAGGTGTTTAATGTAAGTTCGCTGGTGCGATAGTTGATGACCTCCTAATCTTGATCTTTTCCATGTATTTCTCTGTCTCTGTCTCTGTCTCTCTCTCTCTCCCTCTCTCTCTCTCTCTCTCCCCCCCCCCCCAGGCTGTTCAGTCGCCATGACCCCCAGGCGGAGGAGGCTCTGGCCAAGCGGCGAGGGAGGAGCAGCCCGAATGGGAACCTCATCCGCATGCTGGTGCTTTTCTTCCTGGAGAGCGAAGTAAAAAAAAAATCCTGCAAGCTATAGAACAAGGAGGATTCTCTTCACAGAATTGGCTTTTTTTTCGTATGCTCCAACAAGAAATGTTGGAGCATACGCATATATAGTATTCATATCGTATTCAATCGTGTGTGTGTGTGTGTGTGTGTGTGTGTGTGTGTGTGTGTGTGTGTGTGTGTGTGTGTGTGTGTGTGTGTGTGTGTGTGTGTGTGTGTGTGTGTGTGTGTGTGTGTGTGTGTGTGTGTGTGTGTGTGTGTGTGTGTGTGTGTGTGTGTGTGTGTGTGTGTGTGTGTGTGTGCGCGCGCTAGCTCCACGAGCATGCGGCCTACCTGGTGGACTCCCTGTGGGAGAGCTCCCAGGAGCTGCTGAAGGACTGGGAGTGTATGACAGAGCTGCTGCTGGAGGAGGCGGTTCAGGGGGAGGAGGGTGAGAAGCACACACACATCCCCCAGGCACGCACACACACATCCCCCAGGCACGCACACACTGTGTGCACGCACGCTTGCCTTTAGGTACTCACATATACACAAAATAACAAGGAGCTTAGTCAGGACAATCTATTGAACATCTCCAATTATAATTACCTTCATTTAATCTCTCTCTCTCTCTCTCGCGCTCTCGCTCTCTCTCTCTCTCTCTCTCTCTCTCTCTCTCTCTCTCTCTCTCTCTCTCTCTCTCTCTCTCTCTCTCTCTCTCTCTCTCTCTCTCTCTCTCTCTCTCTCTCTCTCTCTCTCTCTCTCTCTCTCTCTCTCTCTCTCTCTCTCTCTCTCTCTCTCTCTCTCTCTCTCTCTCTCCCCCCACCCCTCCAGTGTTGTCAGACAGGCAGGAGAGTGCTCTGATAGAGCTGATGGTCTGCACCATCCGCCAGGCCGCTGAGGCCCACCCACCCGTCGGCAGGGGCACTGGAAAGCGCGTAAGCACACACACACACACACACCCAAACACACACACATTGAGGGGTATGTGAAGAAATTGATTCACGCACGTTTGTTTTTATCGAAGAACCTCTTCTTCTTATTCTGAATCGAGTCACTTCAACAAAAGTCAATTTAATTAGGTTTGCCTCTGTGTGTTATTGCTCAGTTGGTCGGTGGAGTATATCCTGAAATAATATAACTATAGAGTGTGTGTGGCTGGTTGAAGCAGCCTCACCTGGCCTGAGTTAGACTGATTGGCTGGTGAGGCTGCACACCTGTGGGTCCTTGTGAATCAAGAGCTCTAGCGTGTTCCATCTGCTCTGTTCACAATTATTCAAAACTCTGCAATAAACCAGATTCCTCATCCTGTCCTTGTCTTCGGAAGGAGCCGCCCTCAAGAAGCCAAGCCTCAATGGCTGGTGGCAGCGTCGTCTGCTACACTGGCGCCTAAACAATCAGGAATCTGGTTTATGGCAAGAGTTTGAAACATTGTACACAGAGCAGATGGAACATGCTAGAGCTCTCTCCTCGAGTGTGTGTGGCTGTGGCTGTTTTAACCTGTGAAACCCACAAGTGTGCAGCCTGAGCAAATCAGTCTAACTCAGCCACCAAACACACACACTCCACAATAACCTACTGAATCGATAATCAATTCTGAATTGAATCGTGACCCCCCCACTCAGCGAATCGAATCGCATGCTACCGAAACCTTCACACCCCTGATGCTCACACAGCCGGTCAGATCCACAGGTCTCAGGAAGCAAAGCTGAAGGAAGACTTCTTTTATTTGACAGATGTAGATGCCCAAATATTTTTGCTTTAAATATATATATATATATATATATATATTCTGTATATATTCTGTATATACAGTACATTATGTTGAAATCTGTTCTGTGGGGTTTGTGTCGTCTCTCCAGGTGCTGACGGCGAAGGAGAGGAAGACGCAGATAGACGACAAGAACAAACTGACGGAGCACTACATCATGGCCCTGCCCATGCTGCTGTCCAAAGTGAGGACCGCACGCGCACGCACACACACACGCACACACACGCACACACACACGCACACACACACGCACACGCACACACACACACACACACGCACACACACACGCACACACACGCACCACGCACACACACACAGACACTCACACACAGCCTGATAAGCAGTTAATGTAATGTGATTTACTCTGGTTACGACTCTGGTACACCAAAGCGTTTTGTACAACATTTAAAAAATTTGTTCTGACAATTCGTTTTCAATGAACATTCATAGACTGCTGGTTATTTAAAATAAATTGTTGAGCCGTCTGTATGGATCCTGGTTAATGGGGGGGGGGGGGTGTGTGTGTGTGTGTGTGTGTGTGTGTGTGTGTGTGTGTGTGTGTGTGTGTGTGTGTGTGGCCTTACTGAAGTGATTTTTGATTATTGATCAGCACCCGCATTAGAAAATGACTCAAGGTTCAACCATATCTCTCTCTCTTTCTTTTTCTCTCTCGCTCTCGCTCTCGCTCTCTCTCTCTCTTGCTCTCTTGCTCTCTTTCGCTCTCTCTCTCTCTACCTCTGGGTCTAACCATACCTCTCTCCCTTCCCCAGTACCAGGCGGACTCTGAGAAGGTGGCCAACCTGCTGCAGATCCCGACGTTCTTCGACCTGGACGTGTACAGCGCCGGGCGCATGGAGAAGCACCTGGACGCCCTGCTGAAGCAGATCCGCCTGGTGGTGGAGAAGCACATCGAGGCGGACGTGCTGGAGGCGTGCAGCAAGACCTACAGCATCCTGTGCTCCGAGGACTACACCATCATGAACCGCGTGGACATCGCCCGCTCGCAGCTCATCGATGAGATGACCGACCGCTTCTCCCACTCGGTGGAGGAGCTGCTGCAGGAGGTGAGGAGAGAGGGAGAGAGAGGGGAGAGAAGGGAGGAAGGAGGTGAAGAGAGAGGTGGAGGAGGGATGAGGTGAAGAGAGAGGTGGGGGAGGGGGAGGGAGAGAGGTGAGGAAGAGGTAGGGGAGGGAGAGAGGTGAGGGGAGGGAGAGAGGTGAGGGGAAGGAGGTGGGGAGGAGGGGAGGGGAGGAAGAGAAGGAAGGGAGAGAGGTGGGGAGGTAGAGATGGGAGGAGGGAGAGGTGGCTAGACTAATGAATTCATACTGGATTGAGGAATGTTTTATATGGAGGTGGAGCTCTGCAATTTGCATCCTGCACCGCGCTAATAAATCTTTTTTGACTTCTCCACCCCTAAGGCGGAGGAGGCAGATGACGACGACATCTACAACGTCCTATCCACCCTCAAGAGGCTCACCGCCTTCCACAAGTGAGACCCCCCCCCCTCCCCCTCTGTCATCCGTCTCCTCTGTCCGTCCTTCCACCAGTGTCTGTTCCCTCCATCACTCCATCGTGGATCAAGTACAGAACATACACAAAGTACATTACGGATTGTTTGTTGAACTTAAACTGACACACACACACACACACACACACACACACACACACAGGGAGAGAACTGACCGCTGGTCCCCTCCCACAGCGCCCACGACCTGACGCGCTGGGATCTGTTTGGGAACTGCTACCGGCTGCTGAAGGCGGGCATCGAGCAGGGATCCATGCCCGAGCAGATCGCCGTGCAGGCCCTGCAGTGCTCCCACTACTCCATCCTCTGGCAGCTGGTGAAGATCACCGAGGGAGCCCCCAGCAAGGTACCACCGCCCACCTCGGACCCACCCGGACCCACCTGGACGGAGAGGCGTTTTCATGTAGCGCCATCGACTTTGTGTGTTCGGTGTGATTCAGCTCAAACGTATGCATGCAGATAGAAACATATGATTTATAAAAGTGTGTGTGCGTGGATAACTGTTTTTATATTTTTTATGTGAATTTGTGGAAATGCTGTGAAAAGCGTTTCACAGGCTGCCGTATTCCATCCTCTAGATACCATGTGCTCTAGATCCCATATGCTCTAGATAGCATATTCCATCCTCTAGATCCCATATGCTCTAGATAGCATATGGTATCTAGAGCATATTCCATCCTCTAGATACCATACGCTCTAGATAGCATATGGTATCTAGAGCATATTCCATCCTCTAGATCCCATATGCTCTAGATACCATATGCTCTAGATAGCATATGGGTTGTCGTGGTTACTGCCAGACAGGCCTCTGTGATGCTTTTGCTGTGCGTGTGTGCGTGCGTGCGTGCGTGCGTGCGTGCGTGCGTGCGTGCGTGCGTGCGTGCGTGCGTGCGTGCGTGCGTGCGTGCGTGCGTGCGTGCGTGCGTGCGTGCGTGCGTGCGTGCGTGCGTGCGTGCGTGCGTGCGTGCGTGCGTGCGTGTGTGTGTGACTGCTCAGAAATGATAAAGACCAACATTTTTGGTGCTTTTATATGCAGGGATACAAGGGATTTATAGTTTTCCGCTGCATGTATGTGAGTGTGTGGAGGCACAGATGAGGCAGACCATTGTGCTGATCATTCCTTGTACTTTGTGGTGTCTTGATTTGATTGATTTGCGTGTGTGTGTGTGTGGTTATGTGTGTGTGTGTGTGTGTGGTTATGTGACACAGGACGACCTGCTGGCTCTCAGGAGAGTGGTGAAGTCCTTCCTGGCCGTATGTCAGCAGTGTCTCTCCAACGTCAACACGCCCGTCAAAGAACAGGTAGGGGAAGAGCCCGCCCACAGCCGACCTCGGGGGGGGGGTTCACCCTGGGGGTAACACAGGGTACCCTAGTGGCTATGGGGGGGGTCACCCTGGGGGTAACACAGGGTACCCTAGTGGCTATGGGGGGGGTTCACCCTGGGGGTAACACAGGGTACCCTAGTGGCTATGGGGGGGGTTCACCCTGGGGGTAACACAGGGTACCCTAGTGGCTATGGGGGGGGGGGGGTCACCCTGGGGGTAACACAGGGTACCCTAGTGGCTATGGGGGGGGTTCACCCTGGGGGTAACACAGGGTACCCTAGTGGCTATGGGGGGGGGGGTCACCCTGGGGGTAACACAGGGTACCCTAGTGGCTATGGGGGGGAGTCACCCTGGGGGTAACACAGGGTACCCTAGTGGCTATGGGGGGGGTTCACCCTGGGGGTAACACAGGGTACCCTAGTGGCTATGGGGGGGTTCACCCTGGGGCTAACACAGGGTACCCTAGTGGCTATGGGGGGGGGGGTTCACCCTGGGGGTAACACAGGGTACCCTAGTGGCTATGGGGGGGTTCACCCTGGGGGTAACACAGGGTACCCTAGTGGCTATGGGAGGGGGGTTCACCCTGGGGCTAACACAGGGTACCCTAGTGGGTATGGGGGGGTTCACCCTGGGGGTAACACAGGGTACCCTAGTGGCTATGGGGGGGTTCACCCTGGGGCTAACACAGGGTACCCTAGTGGCTATGGGGGGGTTCACCCTGGGGTAACACAGGGTACCCTAGTGGCTATGGGGGGGGGTTCACCCTGGGGGTAACACAGGGTACCCTAGTGGCTATGGGGGGGGTTCACCCTGGGGGTAACACAGGGTACCCTAGTGGCTATGGGAGGGGGTTCACCCTGGGGGTAACACAGGGTACCCTAGTGGCTATGGGGGGGTTCACCCTGGGGGTAACACAGGGTACCCTAGTGGCTATGGGGGGGGGTTCACCCTGGGGGTAACACAGGGTACCCTAGTGGCTATGGGAGGGGGGTTCACCCTGGGGGTAACACAGGGTACCCTAGTGGCTATGGGAGGGGGGTTCACCCTGGGGGTAACACAGGGTACCCTAGTGGCTATGGGGGGGTTCACCCTGGGGGTAACACAGGGTACCCTAGTGGCTATGGGGGGGTTCACCCTGGGGGTAACACAGGGTACCCTAGTGGCTATGGGGGGGGTTCACCCTGGGGGTAACACAGGGTACCCTAGTGGCTATGGGAGGGGGGTTCACCCTGGGGGTAACACAGGGTACCCTAGTGGCTATGGGGGGGTTCACCCTGGGGGTAACACAGGGTACCCTAGTGGCTATGGGAGGGGGGTTCACCCTGGGGGTAACACAGGGTACCCTAGTGGCTATGGGGGGGTTCACCCTGGGGGTAACACAGGGTACCCTAGTGGCTATGGGAGGGGGGTTCACCCTGGGGGTAACACAGGGTACCCTAGTGGCTATGGGGGTTCACTCACAGCCAAAAAGATACTGGGTTTGTCACACTCCACGTCCATGACGTGGAGTGTGACATATATATATATATATATATATATATATATATATATATATATATATATATATATATATATATATATATATATATATATATATATATATATTCTCAGCCAGACTTGCGTTCTGCTCTGTATTCATGATGCTGCTGCACTACTGGCACTTTAAAATGCTTTGAATGCTTTTTGAAGTTTTTATTGTTCTTTTTATTTTGTACAGCATTTTTATAATATAGTGTTTTATAAATGCTTACTGCGGGAGGGAATGGGGAGTTAGCATTCCATTGTACTTGTTGCATATGCCAAATACAAATCGCTCCACAGCTTCAGAGCCTCTGAGGGGGGGGGGACCACATCTTCAGAGCCTCTGAGGGGGGGGGGACCACATCTTCAGAGCCTCTGAGGGGGGGGGACCACATCTTCAGAGCCTCTGAGGGGGGGGGGGCCACATCTTCAGAGCCTCTGAGGGGGGGGGACCACATCTTCAGAGCCTCTGAGGGGGGGGGGACCACATCTTCAGAGCCTCTGAGGGGGGGGGGACCACATCTTCAGAGCCTCTGAGGGGGGGGGACCACATCTTCAGAGCCTCTGAGGGGGGGGGGACCACATCTTCAGAGCCTCTGAGGGGGGGGGGGGCCACATCTTCAGAGCCTCTGAGGGGGGGGGGACCACATCTTCAGAGCCTCTGAGGGGGGGGGGGGGCCACATCTTCAGAGCCTCTGAGGGGGGGGGGACCACATCTTCAGAGCCTCTGAGGGGGGGGGCCACATCTTCAGAGCCTCTGAGGGGGGGGGGCCACATCTTCAGAGCCTCTGAGGGGGGGGGGGGCCACATCTTCAGAGCCTCTGAGGGGGGGGGCCACATCTTCAGAGCCTCTGAGGGGGGGGGACCACATCTTCAGAGCCTCTGAGGGGGGGGGCCACATCTTCAGAGCCTCTGAGGGGGGGGGCCACATCTTCAGAGCCTCTGAGGGGGGGGGGCCACATCTTCAGAGCCTCTGAGGGGGGGGGGACCACATCTTCAGAGCCTCTGAGGGGGGGGGCCACATCTTCAGAGCCTCTGAGGGGGGGGGGGGCCACATCTTCAGAGCCTCTGAGGGGGGGGGGGGGACCACATCTTCAGAGCCTCTGAGGGGGGGGGACCACATCTTCAGAGCCTCTGAGGGGGGGGGGGGCCACATCTTCAGAGCCTCTGAGGGGGGGGGGGACCACATCTTCAGAGCCTCTGAGGGGGGGGGGGGCCACATCTTCAGAGCCTCTGAGGGGGGGGGGACCACATCTTCAGAGCCTCTGAGGGGGGGGGGGGCACATCTTCAGAGCCTCTGAGGGGGGGGGGGGGGGGGCCACGTCTTCCTCCACCCTTACCATTTTCTCAGTGGCGCGTCTCTTAACGTTAGACTCTCCTCCCCTCCTCCTCCACCCCCCCCCCCCCCCCTCTGCAGGCGTTCATGCTGCTGTGTGACCTGCTGATGATCTTCAGCCACCAGCTGGTGTCGGGGGGGCGGGAGGGCCTCCAGCCGCTGGTGTTCAACCCCGACTCCAACCTGCAGAACGAGCTGCTCACCTTTGTGCTGGACCACGTGTTCATCGACCAGGACGACGAGAACCAGAGCATGGGTGAGCGCCAGTCGTCTGCTCGCTCCTTAGGGGATGTTCTTAGGAGACTTCTAAATGAAGTACAGTGACTCAACTACAATAGTTGTAAAATGTTTGAAGTGTTTGATGTATACACACACTCTCTCACACACACACACACACACACACACACACACACACACACACACGTTGTTTTAACGCAGTGTTCTGTTCTTTACTCGGATAAGGTTAAGATAAGGAAAGGTTTACACAAGTGGAGTAATAAAGCATTTGAGACCAGTCGAAGTGGGCACAAACAGCTCAGCTCCTCTGCCTATCTTTACGACGCAAAGCTGCAAGCAAGCTCTGGGTTGTTTTTCTTTTGGGGGGGGTGGGGGGGGGGAGATGGTACTAATACTGAAGAATCACCGATTTGTCCCTAGCAATAATTTCGATAAATGTAAGTATTATAACTAATCGGCTCCAATAATAATAGTATTAATAATAATGGTAAATGGACTGCCTTTTATATTGCGCTTGTATCCAAAGCGCTTTACAAGTCATGCCATTCATACACACATTCATCCACCGACGGTGGAGTCAGCCATCAAGGAGACAGCCAGCAGGTCAGGGTGTCTTGCTCAAGGACACCTCGACACTTGGCTAGGTGTGTCGAGGGAGGAGGCTAGGGAGGAGCCGGGGGATCGAACCAGCAACCTTCCGGTTGTGAGACAACCGCTCTACCTCCTGAGCTACCGATAATTCCACTACTTAAATAATACAAGCAATACTGTACATCACCCAAATCTGGACACATTTAGGTGCCAAATCCTACCTATCTATACTGGGTTCAGCTCTGTTTGTGGAAGGGCTTTTCTCCTCACCGCTCTCCACTCCCTGTCCCCGTCCGGCCGCCCCCAGAAGGAGACGAGGAGGACGAGGCCAACAAGATCGAGGCCCTCCACAAGAGGAGAAACCTGCTGGCGGCCTTCAGCAAGCTGATCATCTACGACATCGTGGACATGCCCGCCGCAGCCGACATCTTCAAGCACTACATGAAGGTTAGCTCCCGGCTCCTTGGCACCTAAAGAGAGCACCGCCGTTTTCTCTCTCTCTCTCTCTCTCTCTCTCTTGTGTGTGTGTGTGTGTGTGTGTGTGTGTGTGTGTGTGTGTGTGTGTGTGTGTGTGTGTGTGTGTGTGTGTGTGTGTGTGTGTGTGTGTGTGTGTGTGTGTGTGTGTGTGTGTGTGTGTGTGTGTGTGTGTGTGTGTGTGTGTGTGTGTGTGTGTGTGTGTGTGTGTGGAAAAACAAAAACACCAGCCCACAAGCTTTCTCTTCAATGGAAAGTGAAAAATCTGAAACCCGAAGACCTTTTTAGACCTTCGTAAAAAAAATGTACTCTGTGTACTCAAAAGTCACCTCCTGGATCTGGATCTCAGTCTGGATCCAGGGGACGTTTTAGTGTGGCAGAGGTATGCGCCCAAAATCTAATCAAATGTTCCTTGGCCCATAAGTAATCTAACCACCAAGTATTGTCCAATTCCGTACAAAACTGTTTGAGTTATCATGCAAACAAACAAACAAACCGGTGAGAACATAACCTCCGTCCCTCTGACGGCCGGGGCTATGACTGACCTCAAAACGAGAACATAACCTCCGTCCCTCTGAAGGCCGAGGTTCTGACTGACCTCAAAACGAGAACATAACCTCCGTCCCTCTGAAGGCCGAGGTTCTGACTGACCTCAAAACGAGAACATAACCTCCGTCCCTCTGAAGGCCGAGGTTCTGACTGACCTCAAAACGAGAACATAACCTCCGTCCCTCTGACGGCCGAGTAATAACTGATCAAATAGACTAGGACAAGTAACCTCTGGTGGGGAATTCCCTTTACCTTGATTTGATTTCAACCAATACCTATGGCGGTCGATGAGATGAAGCGATGGTGTTGGTGGATTGTGACATGTGACCTGGGGGGAGAGTGCTGATTGGTTGTGTTTGTTTTTTTCCTGTCCCCTAGTACTATAATGACTACGGTGACATCATCAAGGAGACACTGAGCAAGACCAGGCAGACGGACAAGATCCAGTGTGCCAAGACGCTCATCCTCAGCTTACAGCAGGTGAACACACACACACACACACACACACACACACTCACACTCACACACACACACCGAGAACCCTTACCATACAGAACCAACCTCATTCATACAGAACCTGACCCTACCTTATACAAATGTGTCCCATACAGAAGCAACCCTACGCAAAGAACCCTGTCCTAGTATAGACAACCCACCTATACAGAACTAATTGCGTACAGAACATAACCCATACAGAACCAATCCTACACGGAACCCTTACTTGACAGAACCCACAACTTTTTGCTGACAGTTTTTTAATTTTCTTTTCTTTTGTTGCGTGTGTGTGTGTGTGCGTGTGTGTGTGTGTGTGTGTGTGTGCGTGCACCTCCAGCTGTTTAACGAGGTGCTCCAGGACCAGGGTCCCAACCTGGACCGGACCTCGTCCCACGTCAGCGGCATTAAGGAGCTGGCCCGCCGCTTCGCCCTCACCTTCGGCCTGGACCAGATCAAGACCCGGGAGGCCGTCGCCACGCTACACAAGTAAGAGCCCCCCGACAAGACCCCGTCCACCCTACCGCTACCGTGGTCCATGTTTGGCCGGGGGTTGAGGGTGCCTCGTACATCTATGGGCAAAACTCGACCCTTAATAACATTTTAAGTTATTATAGATGAATGGATATGGAGATGGACTAGCCGCTGAGATCCAATCACAGTTTTTCATTGAATTAGTATGGTCTTGACTGGTACCACCTATCGGCCAGTAAATGACCAACACTCTTCTTTTGTCTGTCTCTCCACCCTCCTCCTCCTCCTCCTCCTCCTCCTCCTCCTCCCTCAGGGATGGTATAGAGTTTGCCTTCAAGTTCCAGAACCCCCGTGGAGCAGAGCTCCCCCCCATCAACCTGGCCTTCCTCGAGGTCCTCAGTGAGTTCTCCTCCAAGCTTCTGCGCCAGGACAAGAAGACTGTGTAAGTACACCTGAAGTGTGTGTGTGTGTGTGTTTAGTGCTCTTTGTGTGTGGATCTGTTTTTGTAGAGGTGTGTATTCATACGCGTGTGTGTTTGTGTGTGTGTGTATTGATTTATGGGTGTATTTGAAGTGTGTGTGTGTGGGATCTGTATTTGGCGAGGTGTGTATTCAAGTGTGTGTGTGTGTGTGTGTGGGGATCTGTATTTGGCGAGGTTTGTATTCATACATTTGTGTGTATTTGGAGTCGTGTGTATATAGATGTTTGGGTGTGTTTGGTAGAGGTGTAGGTGTGTGTCTGTGGTACTACTACTACTGTGTGTTTTTGTAGAGATGTGTGTGTGTGTGTGCATTTGTAGACATGTTGACACGTTGGCTTACCCGAGTGCGTCGTGTTGTCCCTCCCCCTCCCCCTCCTCCCCCCCCCAGCCACTCGTACCTGGAGAAGTTCATGTCGGAGTCGATGTCGGAGCGGCGGGAGGACGTGTGGCTGCCTCTCATCTCGTACCGCAACAGCCTTCTGACGGGCGGGGAGGACGCAGACCGCATGTCCGTCACCTCGGGCTCCAGCAGCAAGACGGGCTCGGTGCGCAGCAAGAAGGGCCGGCCGCCGCTCCACAAGAAGCGCATCGAGGGTGAGTCCTCCGGGGGGGATGATGACTGGGGGGATATACAGAGAGGAACTCTGAAGTACTGCTACGGGGTTCTGATCTAAAGGGCTGAACCACAGGGTGACGCAAATGGGACCATTGCCGTAGGATTCACTATTAAAGGGGACATGTAGGGTGTGTGCGTGCTATTAAAGGGGACATGTAGGGTGTGTGCGTGCTATTAAAGGGGACATGTAGGGTGTGTGCGTGCTATTAAAGGGGACATGTAGGGTGTGTGCGTGCTATTAAAGGGGACATGTACACACACACAGTGAATGAGTTCCAGTATTAAGAGCAGTAGGTAACAGCTATTGTTATACACGGCGCCCGGGGAGCAGAGTAGGGGTCTGGTGCCTTGCTCAAAGGGCACCTCGGCAGTTCCCAGGTGTTTCGGGGACTTGAACCGGCGACCTTCCGGTTACAAAGCCAAGTCAACAGCCGCCCATATTGATCAGTATCGAGAATCATCATGATATACATTTAACAATGTCCCTATTTATTGGTTTAAGCATATTCTGCTTAGGAGTGAAGAATCTCTCTGTGTGTGTGTGTGTGTGTGTGTGTGTGTGTGTGTGTGTGTGTGTGTGTGTGTGTGTGTGTGTGTGTGTGTGTGTGTGTGTGTGTGTGTGTGTGTGTGTGTGTGTGTGTGTGTGTGTGTGTGTGTGTGTGTGTGTGTGTGTGTGTGTGTGTGTGTAGAGGAGACCAGCGTGGAGGGCTCGTGGCTGGTGCGCAGCGACACCACCCTGGCGACCCCTGGACCCCTACAGCCCCCCCAGCTCACCTCCACCGTGCTGCGGGAGAACCGGCCCGCAGAACACCTGCCCGACCCCGACTCAGAACCCGGATCCGAGAACGACTTTGTACACAAGTGAGTGGAGGAAGGGAGTGGGGGGGGGGGGAAGAGAGAGAGAGAGAGAGAGAGAGAGGAAAGGAGTAGGGGGGGGGGAGAGGGGAAATGGAGGGAGAGAGTGAATAAGGGAGGAGATGGTGTGTGTGTTAACTCTCTGCGTCTCTCCAGTCCTCAGATGCAGATGTCGTGGCTGGGCCAGCAGAAGATGGACGACAGCAGTCGGAAAGACCGCTCGGGCCTGAGCTACATCAAGGCACGCAGCAACCAGGGCGTCCGGCAGACCGTGTAAGTGGCCCACACGCCGCCATCTTCCACAACACTTTGTTTCTCTTTCATTATTTCTCTCTCTCTCTCTCTCTCGCTCGCTCGCTCTTTTTCCCCCTTGCTCTATCTCTCTTTCCCTCTCTCACTCTTTCTCTTTCTCTCTCTATCATTCTCGCTCTTTTTCCCTCTCGCTCGATCTCTCTCTCACTTTCTCTTTCCCTCTCTTGTTGTCTTGTTGTTCCCTCTTTCTCTCTCTCTCTCTCTCTCTCTCTCTATCTCTCTCTCTATCTCTCTCTCTCTCTCTCTCTCTCTCTCTCTCTCTCTCTCTCTCAGACGGGGCCTGATGGAGGATGACGCTGAGCCGATCTTCGAGGACGTGATGATGTCATCGCGGGGTCAACTGGAGGACATGAATGAGGAGTTTGAGGACACCATGGTGATCGACCTGGTCAGTGACATCACTCCTCAACCAGCACACTCACCTTCTCCCTTATGCATAACAAAGCATTTAGTAGTTAAGGTTCAAGCGGGTTTGTACCGTTACCTAGCAGGCTTCTAGGGCTGCATCGACATGTCCCGAGAACTGTGGTTCTCTAGTCATGTAGAACCAGTACTTTAGCCCTTTCTACTGCGGGCGGCAGTATAGCGGTATAGCTCAGGCAGTAGGCAGTATAGCTCAGGAGGTAGAGCGGTCGCCTCACAACTGGAAGGTTGCTGGTTTGATCCCCCGGCTCCTCCTAGCAAAAACAGTCAAGGTGTCCTTGAGCAAGACCCCCTAACCCTAACTGCTCCTGACCTGCTGGCTGTCTCCTTGATGACTGACTCCTCCGTCGGTGTATGAATGGTGATGTGAGGACTTTACATGACTTGTAAAGCGCTTTGGATAAAAGCGCTAAATAAAAGCCGGCATTATGATTATTACTGCAAAGACAGCCCTGTTTTATTAAAAGTCAGACATTCCAGGGGGGAAAAAACACTTCTTTCATCTTTTTTGAACTCTTCAATCACCAATGTGTGTTTGTTTATTTTGTCCTTCTCAGCCACCGTCCCGGAACAGACGTGAGAGGGCGGAGTTGAGACCAGACTTCTTCGACTCGGCGGCGATGATTGAGGACGAGTCGGTGAGTGAGCCGAGGCTCTCGTGAAGAAATGGGATTTTTTAAATCTCGAGGAAGCCGTTACAAATGAAACTTCGTACATATTATCTAGGTCAAGGCTTTCAGAATGCCTTTATTGTCCAACACTCGGTACAACACTAAAATCTATAGATAAATATTAATTATTTTAAAAGCTAAGCTTAACTAAATAAACAGGTTCAATCTAAATTATTATTATTTTATTTAAATATATATATATATATATATATTAGGGATGGGACGATCACGTTTTTTGCCACCGATCACAATGAGAAATATCTGCCCCACCGATCACCGATTTTTTATATTTTTAGCAGCTATAGCGGTCTACAGTGTATCGCTGCTATAGCGGTCTATTATAGCAGGGGTTCCCAACCGCCGGGCCGCGGACCGGTACCGGGCCGTGGAGGTGTTACTGCCGGGCCGCGAAACAGCTGTGTGTTTATCATCATATTTGACTCAAATAATTTGAGTATAGGTGAACGGCGGGCGGTATAATCTATATATATAGAGATGATATATATAGTATAATCTATATATATAGATTATATAGCGGTATAATCTATATATATAGATTAAATATATATCGGCGGCATAACGAGAGACTTTCAGTTGCACGCGCTACTAAAGAGACTACGCGCTAGTGACGTGTCGGTCGTGAACGAGCCGGGGTTTGTGTTACGGCGCTCCGCGTACATGCGCGTTTATACTGAAATCGAGCCCTGCCGTTTTGTTAGGGGTGTGTGTTGACACACACTTTGACAACCGGTCCGCGAAAATTGACAACTGGTCCACGAGATTTTTTTTCATGTATCTGCCGGTCCGTGGCACAAAAAAGGGTGGGAACCCCTGTATTATAGAACAGTTTCATCCATCATGCATTCCTGGGGTTCTCGTTCTCCACGGTCAGTTTAACAAACTCGCCATGCTGCGCTGGGTGATGGGTTTTCAGGTGTCTTATTAAATTTGTCTTGTTGAAATTTTTTACCTTGCTTCCTCCACGAGATATTTTCTCTTTACACACATTACAGATGGCAAATGTTACATCTGTATCACACACTTTGAAGAAACTCCACACCGCTGACATTGAGGCAGGGCGAGTATCACTCGGTTTAGAAAAGAGGCGGGGCCCCACGTGTTTTACTCGCTGGTAAAGAGATGAGCTCACGTGTTTCTCACGTGCAGGATCGGCTATGAAATCGGCAACATTAAAGCAAGATCGGCATTCTCCGATTGCGCATTTTTCTTCAAAATCGGCCGATAATGATCGGAAGCCGATCGATCGTCCCACCGCTAATATATATATAAACTAGTGCTGTGAATAGATCTAAATATTTAATCAGATTAATCACAAGTTTAAAATAAACATTTGTCGTTTTTTGCGGGTGGCAAAACAAATGCAGGTATGGAAGAATGAAACGCTAAAAGCAGTTAGAGATCAAGATTTTTATTATTTAATTTGTTACTTTTCACTTTAGTTTTTCTGAGCAAAAAGGTCTCAGGGACTGCCTGAGAACAAAACATCGATAATACGATTAAAATTAAGCAGACAACTGCATAAATAATCTGTTACAAAATAATGTCTGTGACAAAGTGAACATAAAGAGCTTGCCTGTAACTCGTTGGCGAAGAAACAAGCAAATGAATGTTGCAACAAGTCGGCCACTTTGACAAAGGGCCAAAGTGAACCATCCTTTATCACGTTCTTAGCTGTCAAATGAATGATTGAAACAGTGTCAGCTCTTGTGGCATGAGTCCAGTCAACAGGTGGATAGTTGTAGTCTATTGTTATTTTAACCAGTTGCTCAGACACACAAGCTTGTTTACATTTTCCGATGAGAGAGCTGACCTCTTCTTCTGCACAATGTCCAACAATTTTACGGCACTTTGCTAAAGCGCCGTCAAACCCAGAGTGGCGGAGTGAGACGGAACGGGGCACATGCTCCAAAGGACCTTTCTATTCCTGCTGCCATCGTATTGCGAGCGCAAGATTTCAAGTGAAACGTTCCGCCCAGCGCTCCTCGCCGCGTCTCCTCGGCGCGTCTCCTCGCCGCCTCCTCGCGCCTCTCCTCGGCGCTCCTCGGCACCTCTCCTCAGGTCATCCTGTTGGTTCGAGGCGCCGCCTCACACCTCTGTTCATTCCCATGAGCGCTGGGAGCACTGAGGGACGACCGGTCTAAACCGGATACCATGATTTAATTTCAGTTTTAAAAAAAACTAGTGTGCGTTAAAGTCTCGATTAATCACGTGCGTTAACTTTTGACAGCCCTAATATAAACCGATTGCGTTGGATCTGTATACACACATTACACATGTATTTCCATACAAAGGTGCAGTGTGATGATGTACCATGAAACTGGGTATGAAGTATTGGTACAGAACAGTATGGTGGTCACACAGAACCGTCAGTCACTGGCAGTGTTTGATAGTGTTCAGTTCTAGTGTTTGATAGTGTTCAGTTCTAGTGTTTGACAGTGTTCAGTTCTAGTGTTTGACAGTGTTCAGTTCTAGTGTTTGACAGTGTTCAGTTCTAGTGTTTGACAGTGTTCAGTTCTAGTGTTTGATAGTGTTCAGTTCTAGTGTTTGACAGTGTTCAGTTCTAGTGTTTGACAGTGTTCAGTTCTAGTGTTTGACAGTGTTCAGTTCTAGTGTTTGACAGTGTTCAGTTCTAGTGTTTGACAGTGTTCAGTTCTAGTGTTTGACAGTGTTCAGTTCTAGTGTTTGACAGTGTTCAGTTCTAGTGTTTGACAGTGTTCAGTTCTAGTGTTTGACAGTGTTCAGTTCTAGTGTTTGACAGTGTTCAGTTCTAGTGTTTGACAGTGTTCAGTTCTAGTGTTTGACAGTGTTCAGTTCTAGTGTTTGACAGTGTTCAGTTCTAGTGTTTGACAGTGTTCAGTTCTAGTGTTTGACAGTGTTCAGTTCTAGTGTTTGACAGTGTTCAGTTCTAGTGTTTGACAGTGTTCAGTTCTAGTGTTTGACAGTGTTCAGTTCTAGTGTTTGACAGTGTTCAGTTCTAGTGTTTGACAGTGTTCAGTTCTAGTGTTTGACAGTGTTCAGTTCTAGTGTTTGACAGTGTTCAGTTCTAGTGTTTGACAGTGTTCAGTTCTAGTGTTTGACAGTGTTCAGTTCTAGTGTTTGACAGTGTTCAGTTCTAGTGTTTGACAGTGTTCAGTTCTAGTGTTTGACAGTGTTCAGTTCTAGTGTTTGACAGTGTTCAGTTCTAGTGTTTGACAGTGTTCAGTTCTAGTGTTTGACAGTGTTCAGTTCTCGTATGGCTGAGAGGTTACAAACGGTTACTGACGTCTTTCTTCGGTTCTCCCCCCTTTCAGGGATTCAGCATGCCCATGTTCTGAGGAGGAGAGTCTGACATCCTGAAAGAAGAAGGAAGATTCCAGTGTGTGTGTGTGTGTGGCGGTGGGCGTGGCAGGGTGTGTCTGGGGTTGTGATCCCGAATCAGCTGCCAAACTCTTTCTAAAGACTACAAACGACACCATGGGGTCGAGACCTTTTTCCACCGTCCCCGAGACTTTGTTTTTTCTCGTACTTTGCGGCTGCCACTGTCTGTCGGGTGAGGGTGATGACGACTCTGGGATTGAATGGAATATGGCGGCTCCAGACTACGATTGCCTCCTCTGTGGACCTCCCCCCCCCCCCCACTAACGGCCAAGACTATCAAGCACCATCTTCCTCCCACACCTCCTCAGTGCATTGGTAGCGTTCCGTTGGGGGGGGCCGTCGACCAATGTGTGTGTTTCCAGGTTCCTGGTGCGTCCAGTTTGACCGTCCCCTGTTCCACCGATGTACAGGTGATTGATTGGTTCCAGGGGGCAGCGACCCTACCAACCAAAACTAATTTTTATATTTTGTTGCCCCGCCCCCGTCACCCCCCCCCCCCGTCACCCTTTTCTGGTGTTGTGGGAACACCGAGACCGGAGAACAACAGTCAATGTGGTTGTCTTACCTTTGCCCTCCCTCTGTTTGCCATAGGAATCCTGGTCTGTGGTGGTGGTGGTGGTGGTTGGTGTGTGTGTGTGATGTGTTGGTTACCTTTTTGGTTATTTAGATGTACACACACCGCATACACACACACACACACACACACCTGGCGCCCCCCCCTTTATAGGGCGGCAGTATAGCTCAGGAGGTAGAGCGGTTCGATCCCCTAGCAAAATACTGTCGAGGTGTCAAATTTGAATAATTATTATTATTATAGACTGACTCTGTGGAGGAGAAGTTGTGGAGTCGTGTTGCGCTCAAAGGAAAGGTGAGCGGTTGTGAGGTGGGTTGTGATTGGACGAGAAGGCAAAGACTTGCTCACCTGCTCTAAGACGAAAGCTCCGCCCCCCCTCCCCAAAACCCACGACCTTTTGAAGTGAAAATAATAAACATATTTTGAATTATGTAGCTTTAGTACAAAAACGTTTTAAATCAAGTGGTCCCCCGTGTTTGTACAGCTTTCTTGAATATGTATCTTCGTTTGTTGCCAAATTGTGGCCTACATACTTTTATCTGAACCCAAGCCCCGCCCCCTTTGTGTCACTCCCATCTCACGTCAGAGCAGACGGTGGAGCACCAGCGGCGTGTTGTAGGTTTGGATTGTATCCATTTCAGCGGTTTTCGCCTTTTTTTTTTTTAATTCCGATTTCTTCGAGCTAACTAAACTAGTTCCAACGTTGCCAATAAATATCGACCACACAAATGTCAGCGGGGGGGTGAACGGATCCAACACCAGTTTCAGCGTTAGTCGTAAACGGTTCATATATATATATAAAATATATATAATATATGTAGAGCAAAGCGATCGGTGCGTGCGACAGTATTATGGACTCGTACCGTAGGTCAATCATGTTGTCCCTTTGGCAGGGTTGGCAGTCCTGTAAATAGACTATTTTTAATTGGGTATTTTATGCTGCACAATTAATGTCACCAGTCCTTAAATGCTCTAGAAGTCCATTTTTTTCTGTCAACTTAAAATTCTTTTTAATAAAATAAAATCTGTAATCGATTCCTGAGCCAGTTTGTGCCTCTTTTTAAAACATGTTTATTCTTCTAACCCCCCCCCCCCCCCCTTTCCATTTACTCTATGCAGGGATAACCTTTAACCTTTAGTTAAAGTACAGTAAAAATGTAATCCTATTTTTTTTCTTTGGAAAAACATTTGGCCTTTCTGTAGGCCCACAAACCGATGACTTGACATGTTATTAACTTTTATTTATTTTAGGTACACATGGGCAGTTTACTTTTTCTAAAACCCATCTACCGAAACAGTGGAAACCCACCGATGAGCAGTTGTTACAAAAAACATGACAGTTTGTTAGCTCCATTTATACAACCAACGGCTGCATGTGGCCTGCATGTGGCCTGCATGTGGCCTGCATGTGGCCGACTGCATGTGGCCTGCATGTGGCCTGCATGTGGCCGACTGCATGTGGCCGACTGCATGTGGCCGACTGCATGTGGCCTGCGTGTGGCCTGCGTGTGGCCTGCGTGTGGCCTGCGTGTGGCCTGCGTGTGGCCTGCGTGTGGCCTGCGTGTGGCCTGCATGTGGCCTGCATGTGGCCTGCATGTGGCCTGCATGTGGCCTGCATGTGGCCTGCATGTGGCCTGCATGTGGCCTGCCAAATGGAAAAGGCACAGACTCAAGTTGGGGAACTCATTGATCAGACCAGAGGTTAACTGGCAAGTCACCTTTTAATTTCTTTTTTTGTAATTACATTTGAAACAAACAGATGTGACATTATGAGCAAAAACTTTTTCACAAAAACACCAGAATGTCAGAAATCACCCCCAATATTCTCTATTCTCAAAGTTCATACAATATTATTATTATTATACATTAAAGACTAGGGTTGAACAGGTCTTGCTTTCCAGGATCATTAGTGTCGTCTACTTGGTGGTTAAGCTGTACCTTTCTTTGGGAGCAGTCAAGTAATTTCAAAACGGACAAAAAGGAAAAACAAATACTACATGACTAAAAACTAAAAATCTCTATTGCCGTGACCGGTACTTGAACTGTGACCTTTCAGATCTAGCTCCCCCAGGAGCTCCAGTGGGTGTGGATATGGTGGGGGTTCTGTTGTGTCCTACAGGGGCATGTTGGCATGCTTTTTCCAGGGGTTCACCTGCTTCTTACTGGCCAACACCTCCAGGTCTCTGCAGATCCTTCTCCGCGTGGTCGCTGGCTCAATGATGTCATCCACAAAACCTGCACACGGACACGCACGTCCATGTAAAAACTACTGGTACTCTTTACATTCAAGAGTTTAAATATAATTACTACTCATTGGGTGTAGAGATGTATTTGTGTGATATGTAGTCATATCACTTGAAACGTGACTTTACCCAATGCATATGAAGTGGTGTGTGCGGTACATTTCTAAAGGGAGGGAGTTCAGTTCCAGAGGACCGCGGTGGTTACCTCGGACAGCAGCGGGGAAAGGGTTGGCGAACTTCTCCACGTACTCTGCCTCGGCCTGGGCCTGGCCCTCCTTCCCTCTGAAGATGATCTGAACCGCACCCTGCCGGACAGACACACACACTTTCTCTGCTTGTGTGCATGAATCTTTGCTTGCACAATTTAGGCAAACTTATGAATATTTAGCTGCATGTGTTATGATTTCCACAGAACGCAAGTAAATATTTACGTGTGTGTGTGTACTTGTTGTCATTTCAGGCATAATGTCCTTGTGCGTGTAGGTTCACGCAAAAAAGGATTCATGCATGTGTGAGTGTGTGTACCTTAGCTCCCATGACGGCCACCTCGGCCGACGGCCAGGCGTAGTTGACATCTCCCCGCAGGTGTTTGGAACTCATGACGTCGTAGGCCCCACCGTATGCCTGGACCGGTGGGAGACGGACACACGCGCGTTTAGCTTCTCCTAAAGCTACAACTCACTTTGAAGCGGTGGATTTGGCGCCCCCCACGTAACACAACTCCATCCCCTCTACAATACCGTTTTGAGTTTGTATGTAGTGGAGTGAAATGGCATTAAATGGAATTGAAAAGTAGTTTTGTTTTCCATGAGGAGGACGTTTTGGTTGAATTCCTACACTGCCAGCGAGCGGTATTGAACGCAGCGAGCGGGGCGACAGACGCACCTTCCTGGTAATGATGGTGATCTTGGGGACGGTGGCCTCGGCAAACGCGTACAGCAGCTTAGCGCCGTGTCTGATGATGCCGCCGTACTCCTGGGCCGTTCCTGTCCGAGGGAGAGGAGGAAGAGGAAGAGGCCCACAAGTCAGACTTTAGACTCACACCTGAAGTCAGGCGGCAGAAGACCTCAAGAGCTGGGTGAACGAGACGCTTCGCTTTCTTTTGCTTCATATTTTTTTATTTGACCCATTGTGTTGCTGGAGGTTCAAGATTCAAGGCCAGGTGCAGATCTGTAAGTGCGTGTCATTTCAATTTTAAATTAAAATCCCCTTCTGAAATTATTGTACACATTTCTAACTAAACAGGGCGCAACTCTGTCCTATCAGTTTCTGGTTTGGCTCTGTGCGTCTCACCCCCAGAAGTTCTGCTTTAACACAGTAGGACCGCTGGATCAGAGGTTCTGCTTTAACACAGTAGGACCGCTGGATCAGAGGTTCTGCTTTAACACAGTAGGACCGCTGGATCAGAGGTTCTGCTTTAACACAGTAGGACCACTGGATCAGAGGTTCTGCTTTAACACAGTAGGACCGCTGGATCAGAGGTTCTGCTTTAACACAGTAGGACCGCTGGGTCAGAGGTTCTGCTTTAACACAGTAGGACCGCTGGGTCAGAGGTTCTGCTTTAACACAGTAGGACCGCTGGGTCAGAGGTTCTGCTTTAACACAGTAGGACCGCTGGGTCAGAGGTTCTGCTTTAACACAGTAGGACCGCTGGGTCAGAGGTTCTGCTTTAACACAGGACAGGCTTATGTAAAACACTAGTGCGAGTCACACAATCCGATTTATTTTCAGATTGAAATAAGGGCTAAAGGTAAGTCTATTAATGACTGATACGTTCATCATCCCACCTGGGAGGAAGCCCGGCACGTCCACGAAGGTGATGATGGGGATGTTGAAGGCGTCGCAGAAGCGTACAAAGCGAGCGCCTTTCACCGAAGAGTTGATGTCCAGACAGCCTGGGGAGAACACACACACTTTAGGTTATGTGATGTATGTATTTTTCATATGTATAAATAATGGCCTTTACAGGAACCATGACGACCACTAGGTGATTACGGCCCGGTCTACATAGACCTAACCTCTGTCTCCCTGACGCTTCCTCACCTGAAGCCACTTTGGGCTGATTACCCACAATGCCCACCGTGCGGCCGTCCATGCGGGCGAACCCCACCACGATGTTCTTGGCGTAGCTGGGCATGATCTCGAAGAACTTCTTCTCGTCCACCACCTTAGAGAACATGCCGTCGAGCACGTCATTCATTTAGTTTGACGAGGTCATTACCAAAGGATTGGATAAGTTAGTTATTTTTTCTTTTTAAAGGTGGTAGTTATTTTTTAATTTTTATAAAAATGTTATCTCATTCAAGAAAAGGATTAGGCCAATAATGATTTGACATAACATTTCTGTTATGTGTAAATACCCCATGAATGATATCCAGCATGTCGTAAGCTTTGGTTGACTCGGTGGGGACTATGGTGTCCATCGCCGGCACCAGGCGGTCACTGTAACCAAAGAAGTAGGAGGGACCAACAAAAATGAAGGAGACATCCGATCGGCCGACCGGTCTGTGAGGCGGCCGGGGCGATGCGATTGGCTACCTGGGGTCGTGGGACTCCGTGACGGGGGCGGCGTCCTGGTTGCTGAGCGGCAGGAAGTTGAAGAAGTCCCGGACGTTGAGCAGGGCGTCCACGTCATTCTCAAACGCGCAGTGCGCCACGCCTGGGAGGGACACGTGCACATTACTATTCCGGAACATCTCGCAGCCTAACTCGTAAGCATGTTTGTGCGAGATCTCTGAGCCCTAACCACCACCTGCTCCATTAAGACGGGTGAATGTACTGCAAGTAGAAGATTATAGTAGATAATCAGATGTTGATGTAAGAGACAGAGGAACCAGGTTATAGGAAGGTATTTCACGATCATAGTCAGTCACTTTATAGTGCATAGCATTGTTATAGTGTTGTATATAGTATAGCATGTAATAGCTTGTTTACAGTAGGTAGTGTATAGTGTTGTTTATAGCATTGTTATAGTGTTGTATATAGTATAGCATGTAATAGCTTGTTTACAGTAGGTAGTGTATAGTGTTGTTTATAGCATTGTTATAGTGTTGTATATAGTATAGCATGTAATAGCTTGTTTACAGTAGGTAGTGTATAGTGTTGTTTATAGCATTGTTATAGTGTTGTATATAGTATAGCATGTAATAGCTTGTTTACAGTAGGTAGTGTATAGTGTTGTTTATAGCATTGTTGTTGGAAATTCATACCAAGGGAGGGAATTCTATTTGTAATGCGGGAGGGAATGGGGAGTAAGCATTCCATCGTACTTGTGTAATACTAACCATCTTGAATCTTAAATGGAATATTATCAAGACAAATGTGAAGGTCTTTCTAATAAACAACAACCACACAGCCGGATACTGACCGGATACTGCCGTGTGCGTCTTGGCTCCGCCCAACTGCTCCTGCGTCACGTCCTCATTGGTCACCGATTTGACCACGTCAGGCCCTGTGATGAACAGGTATGAGGTGTCCTGCAAAAGCCCCACCACAAACATACAGTGGATTCAAGCATTGAACGCACGGTTGTGTTTGAGCACTGAACAACTATTCAATATAGCAATTAAACCTACAAGCACTGCATGAAACCATGTGGACAAGTGCAGTCAATTTCATATGCCACAAAAACATCTAGTGACCCTGGGAGCCTCCACTGAATTGACCATATGTATTTATATTATTATTATTATATGTATATACCATCACTTCACTGACCGCTTTTTGTTCTTTATTGTTCTTTATTTTGCATAGCATTGTTATAGTATAGTGTTGTATATAGTATAGCATATAGGTAGTATATAGTGTTTATAGTAGGTAGTATATAGTGTTGTTTATAGTAGGTAGTATATAGTGTTTATAGTAGGTAGTATATAGTGTTGTTTATAGTAGGTAGTATATAGTGTTTATAGTAGGTAGTATATAGTGTTGTTTATAGTAGGTAGTATATAGTGTTTATAGTAGGTAGTATATAGTGTTTATAGTAGGTAGTATATAGTGTTGTTTATAGTAGGTAGTATAGTGTTTATAGTAGGTAGTATATAGTGTTGTTTATAGTAGGTAGTATAGTGTTTATAGTAGGTAGTATATAGTGTTGTTTATAGTAGGTAGTATATAGTGTTGTTTATAGTAGGTAGTATATAGTGTTTATAGTAGGTAGTATATAGTGTTTATAGTAGGTAGTATATAGTGTTTATAGTAGGTAGTATATAGTATATAGTGTTGTTTATAGTAGGTAGTATATAGTGTTGTTTATAGTAGGTAGTATATAGTGTTTATAGTAGGTAGTATATAGTGTTGTTTATAGTAGGTAGTATATAGTGTTGTTTATAGTAGGTAGTATATAGTGTTTATAGTAGGTAGTATAGTGTTTATAGTAGGTAGTATATAGTGTTGTTTATAGTAGGTAGTATATAGTGTTTATAGTAGGTAGTATATAGTGGTGTTTATAGTAGGTAGTATATAGTGTTGTTTATAGTAGGTAGTATATAGTGTTTATAGTAGGTAGTATATAGTGTTTATAGTAGGTAGTATATAGTGTTTATAGTAGGTAGTATATAGTGTTGTTTATAGTAGGTAGTATATAGTGTTTATAGTAGGTAGTATATAGTGTTTATAGTAGGTAGTATAGTGTTTATAGTAGGTAGTATATAGTGTTTATAGTAGGTAGTATAGTGTTTATAGTAGGTAGTATATAGTGTTTATAGTAGGTAGTATATAGTGTTTATAGTAGGTAGTATATAGTGTTTATAGTAGGTAGTATATAGTGTTTATAGTAGGTAGTATATAGTGTTTATAGTAGGTAGTATATAGTGTTTATAGTAGGTAGTATAGTGTTTATAGTAGGTAGTATATAGTGTTTATAGTAGGTAGTATATAGTGTTTATAGTAGGTAGTATATAGTGTTGTTTATAGTAGGTAGTATATAGTGTTGTTTATAGTAGGTAGTATATAGTGTTTATAGTAGGTAGTATATAGTGTTGTTTATAGTAGGTAGTATATAGTGTTTATAGTAGGTAGTATATAGTGTTGTTTATAGTAGGTAGTATATAGTGTTTATAGTAGGTAGTATATAGTGTTTATAGTAGGTAGTATATAGTGTTGTTTATAGTAGGTAGTATATAGTGTTGTTTATAGTAGGTAGTATATAGTGTTTATAGTAGGTAGTATATAGTGTTTATAGTAGGTAGTATATAGTGTTTATAGTAGGTAGTATAGTGTTTATAGTAGGTAGTATATAGTGTTTATAGTAGGTAGTATATAGTGTTGTTTATAGTAGGTAGTATATAGTGTTGTTTATAGTAGGTAGTATAGTGTTGTTTATAGTAGGTAGTATATAGTGTTTATAGTAGGTAGTATATAGTGTTTATAGTAGGTAGTATATAGTGTTTATAGTAGGTAGTATATAGTGTTTATAGTAGGTAGTATAGTGTTGTTTATAGTAGGTAGTATATAGTGTTTATAGTAGGTAGTATATAGTGTTTATAGTAGGTAGTATATAGTTGTTTATAGTAGGTAGTATAGTGTTGTTTATAGTAGGTAGTATAGTGTTTATAGTAGGTAGTATATAGTGTTTATAGTAGGTAGTATATAGTGTTTATAGTAGGTAGTATATAGTGTTGTTTATAGTAGGTAGTATATAGTGTTTATAGTAGGTAGTATAGTGTTTATAGTAGGTAGTATATAGTGTTTATAGTAGGTAGTATAGTGTTGTTTATAGTAGGTAGTATATAGTGTTGTTTATAGTAGGTAGTATATAGTGTTTATAGTAGGTAGTATATAGTGTTGTTTATAGTAGGTAGTATATAGTGTTTATAGTAGGTAGTATAGTGTTTATAGTAGGTAGTATATAGTGTTTATAGTAGGTAGTATATAGTGTTTATAGTAGGTAGTATATAGTGTTGTTTATAGTAGGTAGTATATAGTGTTTATAGTAGGTAGTATATAGTGTTTATAGTAGGTAGTATATAGTGTTGTTTATAGTAGGTAGTATAGTGTTTATAGTAGGTAGTATATAGTGTTTATAGTAGGTAGTATATAGTGTTTATAGTAGGTAGTATATAGTGTTGTTTATAGTAGGTAGTATATAGTGTTGTTTATAGTAGGTAGTATAGTGTTTATAGTAGGTAGTATATAGTGTTTATAGTAGGTAGTATATCGTTTTGTTTATAGATCAATTGGCGGTACAGTTCATGTTTTTATGTTTCAAGATGATTTTATAGAAAGTAGTATAAATTTCAACAACACTATAATATGCTATACTAAACTATGCAATACTTTTCATTGTTGGCTAATAAAAACATCTTGAAACACAGAAACGTCAACTGTAGCGCCAATTCATCTGAAACCCAATGACTGGGCTGCTCTCGTTGGTGTGTTTGACTGCTTGGTCTGGGCTGCTCTCGTTGGTGTGTTTGACTGCTTGGTCTGGGCTGCTCTCGTTGGTGTGTTTGACTGCTTGGTCTGGGCTGCTCTCGTTGGTGTGTTTGACTGCTTGGTCTGGGCTGCTCTCGTTGGTGTGTTTGACTGCTTGGTCTGGGCTGCTCTCGTTGGTGTGTTTGACTGCTTGGTCTGGGCTGCTCTCGTTGGTGTGTTTGATTGCTTGGTCTGGGCTGCTCTCGTTGGTGTGTTTGACTGCTTGGTCTGGGTGGGGAGCGTTTTGGACCCAGAGGAGCGGCGGCCTCCTGCCTACCTTGACCATGAAGGTGAAGTCCGTGAGGGCGGGGGAGTAGACGGCGCCCCCGGCACAGGGGCCCATGATCAGAGAGATCTGGGGCACCACCCCAGACGCCAGCACGTTCCTCTGGAGGAGGAACCACAAGTACTATTTTACACTTGAACATTAAAATAGTTTTAGTTATTTTGTAGTCCTGGATGAATACATACAGGTTAATAAAAAAGGGTTTGTAAGGGGTTAGCGGTGGTAGTACTTATAGTGCTCCGTTGGGTCCAAAGAACATTACCAACGTTGTCAATGCGTTGTTTAAAAAAAAATAAAAAATACCCACCAGGAAGATGTCTGCGTATCCGGCCAGAGACTCCACCCCTTCCTGGATCCTGGCACCCCCCGAGTCGTTCAGCCCGATGACGGGGGCGCCCACCATCATGGCCTGGTCCATGACCTGGACACCAAGACTCCAGTGTGAATTCAAAACACTACTTGATTCCAACTGATCAAAGGGGGGGGAGAGACGATACTAACCTTACAGATCTTCTGTGCGTGGGCTCCTGATAGACTACCTCCAAACACGG
>CM051016.1:26756588-26761588 GCA_027704905.1 Muraenolepis orangiensis
GGTAGCAGTGGGGGTTACTAGGGTTCTAGTTAACTAGGTAGCAGTGGGGATTACTGGTGTTCTAGTTAACTAGGTAGCAGTGGGGGTTACTAGGGTTCTAGTTAACTAGGTAGCACTGGGGGTTACTAGTGTTCCAGTTAACTAGGTAGCAGTGGGGGTTACTAGTGTTCTAGTTAACTAAGTAGCAGTGTGGGTTACTAGTGTTCTAGTTAACTAGGTAGCAGTGGGGGTTACTAGTGTTCTAGTTAACTAGGTAGCAGTGGGGGTTACTTGTGTTCTAGTTAACTAGGTAGCAGTGGGGATTACTGGTGTTCTAGTTAACTAGGTAGCAGTGGGGGTTACTAGGGTTCTAGTTAACTAGGTAGCAGTGGGGATTACTGGTGTTCTAGTTAACTAGGTAGCAGTGGGGGTTACTAGGGTTCTAGTTAACTAGGTAGCACTGGGGGTTACAAGTGTTCTAGTTAACTAGGTAGCACTGGGGGTTACTAGTGTTCTAGTTAACTAGGTAGCAGTGGGGGTTACTAGTGTTCTAGTTAACTAGGTAGCAGTGGGGGTTACTGGTGTTCTAGTTAACTAGGTAGCAGTGGGGGTTACTAGGGTTCTAGTTAACTAGGTAGCACTGGGGGTTACTAGTGTTCTAGTTAACTAGGTAGCAGTGGGGGTTACTAGTGTTCTAGTTAACTAGGTAGCAGTGGGGGTTACTAGTGTTCTAGTTAACTAGGTAGCAGTGGGGATTACTGGTGTTCTAGTTAACTAGGTAGCAGTGGGGGTTACTAGGGTTCTAGTTAACTAGGTAGCAGTGGGGATTACTGGTGTTCTAGTTAACTAGGTAGCAGTGGGGGTTACTAGTGTTCTAGTTAACTAGGTAGCAGTGGGGGTTACTAGTGTTCTAGTTAACTAGGTAGCAGTGGGAATTACTGGTGTTCTAGTTAACTAGGTAGCAGTGGGGGTTACTAGGGTTCTAGTTAACTAGGTAGCAGTGGGGATTACTGGTGTTCTAGTTAACTAGGTAGCAGTGGGGGTTACTAGGGTTCTAGTTAACTAGGTAGCACTGGGGGTTACTAGTGTTCTAGTTAACTAGGTAGCACTGGGGGTTACTAGTGTTCTAGTTAACTAGGTAGCAGTGGGGGTTACTAGTGTTCTAGTTAACTAGGTAGCAGTGGGGGTTACTAGGGTTCTAGTTAACTAGGTAGCAGTGGGGGTTACTAGTGTTCTAGTTAACTAGGTAGCAGTGGGGGTTACTAGTGTTCTAGTTAACTAAGTAGCAGTGGGGGTTACTAGTGTTCTAGTTAACTAGGTAGCAGTGGGGGTTACTAGTGTTCTAGTTAACTAAGTAGCAGTGGGGGTTGCTAGTGTTCTAGTTAACTAGGTAGCAGTGGGGGTTACTAGTGTTCTAGTTAACTAAGTAGCAGTGGGGGTTACTAGTGTTCTAGTTAACTAGGTAGCAGTGGGGGTTACTAGTGTTCTAGTTAACTAAGTAGCAGTGGGGGTTACTAGTGTTCTAGTTAACTAGGTAGCAGTGGGGGTTACTAGTGTTCTAGTTAACTAGGTAGCAGTGGGGGTTACTAGTGTTCTAGTTAACTAAGTAGCAGTGGGGGTTACTAGTGTTCTAGTTAACTAAGTAGCAGTGGGGGTTACTAGTGTTCTAGTTAACTAAGTAGCAGTGGGGGTTACTAGTGTTCTAGTTAACTAAGTAGCAGTGGGGGTTACTAGTGTTCTAGTTAACTAGGTAGCAGTGAGGATTACTAGTGTTGTAGTTAACTAGGTAGCAGTGGGGGTTACTAGTGTTCTAGTTAACTAAGTAGCAGTGGGGGTTACTAGTGTTCTAGTTAACTAAGTAGCAGTGGGGGTTACTAGTGTTATAGTTAACTAGGTAGCAGTGGGGGTTACTAGTGTTCTAGTTAACTAAGTAGCAGTGGGGGTTACTAGTGTTCTAGTTAACTAAGTAGCAGTGGGGGTTACTAGTGTTCTAGTTAACTAAGTAGCAGTGGGGGTTACTAGTGTTCTAGTTAACTAAGTAGCAGTGGGGGTTACTAGTGTTCTAGTTAACTAGGTAGCAGTGAGGATTACTAGTGTTGTAGTTAACTAGGTAGCAGTGGGGGTTACTAGTGTTGTAGTTAACTAAGTAGCAGTGGGGGTTACTAGTGTTTTGCGTCTGTCGGTCCGATATTGTAAAAAAAAATTGATATTTAATTTTTATTCTCAAAATAATGTTCCGGGCCAAATATTATTGCTGGCGGGCTGCCTGTTGCCGACCCATGTACTAGACTGTCCTTTAACAACTGTAAACTGTAAATTATATTACCATGCACTTTACTGCAACATTTGCACTCTGGTTAGATGCTAAATTATTTTTGCTGTACTTGTGCTGTGAAATGACAATACATTACAATCTAATCTAATTGAGAGTGTAAAAACAAAACAAACAAACAGGAATAATCTTTTAATTAGATTTCCCTTTTAAAATGACCCACCACCCCTCCCCCCCTCCTCCCCCCCTCCCCCCAAGACTGTAACGTGACCTTTTTAACATTGCGTGGGCTCAGCCGCTGTCACAGCTTGATATGCTTACTGCCCTGGTCTCCGTAGTAACGGTGGTTGAGCCCCGTAGAAGCAGCTGCCCTCTCCATGGCTAAAGGAGATGAGTCCTGATTAGACAGACGGCCCCTTAATGTTGACTATTGGCTGTTGATTAACTCAACCACTCAACTGGAATTCAGGGAACAACTATAGCGGGCACATTTAGTTGTATTTGGTCATGTTATTAACCATATGGTTATAACATGAGGTTTGAGTGTATTTATTTGTGTTGCCAGGCAAACTGCTTCAAGACCCCATTGCCCCAACACACTCGGAGTGCCAGCACTACGTGTGCTCGGGATGCAAAGGCCAGAAGATGCAGATGAAGCCACTGTGCAGCTGGTGCCGGGACTACTCCTGCTTCCAGGAGAACCAGCAGCTGTCCCTCCTGGTGCAGTGCTATAGGAAGCTCTGCCTGTACGTCAGGCAGTCCCCGCTGCTGCAGCCAATCAGCAGCCAGGCGGATGGGTCTCCGGAGCTCTTGGCCCTGTTGGAGGAGGCGGTGCTTGCGTCGGACGTGGAGGCGACGGAGGCGGACGCGGAGGAGACTGGCCCGGTGGACACGGTGCCCAGTCCTTGCGCCGCCGAGTCCCTTGCGCCCATCGAAGCTCCGCCCATACCGGCAGACCTTTCGGCCCACCCGCAGAGCTCCTCGTCGTACCCTCCCTGTCCCGCTGCGCAGCTGGAATGCAACAGGACGGGCTTGGAGGAGCTGGGTCCCTCCTCCCCAGAGCTGGAGGTGTGTGAGCTGGAGGAGGAGGAGGAGCAGCAGCCGTCCCCGGGCAGCCTCACCGCCGTGTCCTCGGCCAGCTGTGGCGTTCCTGACCCAGGGCAAGCCCCCAAACCCTCTGTCCCAGAGTCCTCGGCCTCAGAGTCCTCTGCCCCAGAGTCCTTGGTCCCAAAGTCCTCTGCCCCAGAGTCCATTGTTCCAGAGTCCTTGGTTCCAGAGTCCTTGGTTCCAGAGTCCTTGGTTCCAGAGTCCTTGGTTCCAGAGTCCTCGGTTCCAGAGTCCTCGGTTCCAGAGTCCTCGGTTCCAAAGTCCTTGGTTCCAGAGTCCTTGGTTCCAGAGTCCTTGGTTCCAAAGTCCTCGGTTCCAAAGTCCTTGGTTCCAGAGTCCTCAGTCCCAAAGTCCTGCGCCCCCAAGCAGGCCTCCATCTGCTCCCTGCTGGACAAGAGGTCCAGCAGGGATCTGGAGGAAGGGGAGGTGCTGCTCCTCAGCGTGGAGGAGGTTCTACAGACGCTTGACCCGATCCAGCCCGGCACAGACTCTCCTCAGTCACCGGAGAGCACGCACACACACACACACACTCGTGTGCACATCCCCTCAGACAGAGGACACACAACGCAAATGTACATACGCTTGGACACGGGGCACAACTACACGCAGATCCAGCCGGACAGAACTCGCACACTCGTCGGCTACGCTAGCACTCACACACACGTACAAGTCGCCCCCTCGGACCTGCCCCTCCGCCGCCCTCCGTTCCGACCCAACAGGAAGAGGTCTCAGTCAGAGAGCGACAGAGAGCGAGTGAAGCCTCTCCCCATGGCCTCCATCCTGCAGGCCACCGCCGCCGCCGCCGCCGCGCCCGGCAAGCCCGCCCTCCCCCAGACCCACCCGCCGCCACACGCTCCCCCGCCCTCGTCCGTGGCGCCCTCTCACACATACGCCTCCCTCCCCAACACCACCGCCCCCAAGGCCAACCGCCCCGCCCCTATTAATGCCAAGGGCGCCCGGAAAACCGTAGACCCGGCCCTCAAGAAGCCCGCCGCCAAGCCCCGCGGTGGCGGCGCTGGAGGACCCAAGCCCAAGGACCAGCGCGCCAAGGACCCACGGGCCAAGGACCAGCGGCTGCTCTCGGGCGGCCTGGTTCCGACCGCCAAGCCTCCCTACAAGAAGCCCGTGGAGAAGAAGGGCTGCAAGTGTGGCCGTGCTACCCAGAATCCCTCTGTGCTGACCTGCCGGGGACAGCGCTGCCCCTGCTACTCCAACCGCAAGGTGAGATGGCGCCAGGGGCAAGGCTTTTCATTTTCAGAAGCTGGTCTTCGGTACTTTAAATCGATCTATCTCTGTGTCTCTCGATCTCTCATATATCTATCTTGCATATATCCATCTTGCATATATCTATATCTCTTACCTACTCGATAAGTTATTATATACCTTTTTTTATGACATATTGCACATATCTCATACCAACTCTAAGTCATTTTTGACCTTTTTTTATACCAGACTATTTTACCATCTTATTTAACCAGTGTAAATGATATATTACCAGCCACTTTACTGGAACATTTGCACTCTGGTTAGATACCACATTATTGTTCGCTGTACTGTACTTAAGCATTTTTGTTCATACACACTATTGGATAAATGTGTCTGCTAAATGACTCGTGTAATCGATCCATCTCACGTATATCTA
>CM051016.1:26764088-26766588 GCA_027704905.1 Muraenolepis orangiensis
ATATATGTGTGTGTGTGTTGAGTGAGAGAGTACACGTGTGTTTGTGTGTGTAAAGTGCGATTGTGTCAATGTGTAACTGTTGGGCATTACTTGAACTGTAACACGTGTCTTTGGTTTTTAAATGGAACGACTTCCAGCCTTTCACTGCCACATTATGAAAACAATACAGCCTGAATTAAAATAGTAGTTTTTTACTTTTCATTATTTTGTGTGTGTGTGTATGTTGCCAGGTGATGAAGAGGATGAACAGCAATCAAGGTGGGCTTCTTTTACCAACCGATTGTGATTTGTCAGCCGATTATTAAGATGTACTTGATAACTCCCCCACTGCAATGACACGTCATTAAGAAGCTAGTAGGGGGTTTGGCTCAGTCATCGGAACATCAGGAATCAAACCCCTGAACCTGTCAGCTTGGTATTCAAACACACTCGTGTGAGCCATGCCCTATCCTTGCCCCGGTCGTGTTCACTAGTGCCAACTTATGTCATAGCAGGGAACACCAGCCATCAACAACTGAAAAGCTTGTATTCATGTCACACATTCCAAAAAAAACCACTGGCAAGCACGGTCATGTTTGCGTCTCCTTATAATTGAACATGGAACAAACGGATGTCTCCCTCCGTGAATGCAGACAGGATGGCGAGGAGACAATGGGTTGGACAACCCATGGACTGACTGCCCTGTCAAGAGTAATGGCTGTGAGTCATCATGCATTCCTGGAGCAGAGGAGATCCTGTGTCCCGCCACTAACCACGGCTCACCGCTTTGCTGCTTATCATCATTCCCCATGTTCACATGTACTTAAATCTAATGACACGCACATAATGCAAAATACAGTGTACACATTAAAACAAATACGATGATTCACATCATGCGGACACACTAACTGAACTTGTGCTAAAGTGCTGATTGGTGCGGTGCTCCCTCCACAGTAAGTGGATGTGCCCACGTGTCTTGTGGGTGGTTTATTCCTTAAAGTCTTCCCTGGTCGGGTTCACAGCTCCGGTGTGCTAAACACCACCGCAAAGAAGTCCCTTTTCCAATTCTGACCCCAGACCCCCCCGCCCGGGGTCCGAGGCCGTGATTGGCCGATGCCTTTCCTGATGAACCCGTTAGGTTTTTGAACGGAGCAGCGGTCACCCCACGAGGAAGGCCCCAAAGTAGCTGGACCTGCTGTCCATCACCACGGTGCTGGCGTTGCCGACGGCGACGAAGAGGCGGTCGGCCGGCTGCAGGTGGGCGGTGCCCGCCTGGTGCAGGGAGAAGAGCCCGGGCTCCGGGCCCCGGGGCCAACACACGCTCTGGGACGACTTCATCAGCAGGATGGGGACGGTGTAGGAGCTCATCTACACACACAAGCTTAGTCATTTTGTGGTTTGTTATATTTCTCCTTCTTTGTCCTCAAATTGGAGCAGCTTGTGTGTGTGTGTGTGTGTCATATCATCAAACTTGGCACGACTGCAACACATTCATTGTGTTGTGTAATAGTTGAAGTTTGTTATTTTATTGTTTATTTTAGTGTGCTGCTTATTCACTCATTAATTGTAATGACCCCACGAAACCTCCCAGGGTTAATTAAGCATTAACCCTTATGTCATAATAATGACATTACATTGCAGTAATTTAGACACTTTTATCCAAAGCGACTTACAATAATAACCAATAACAGCTTTCCTGTTAACATACATATGAACCAGAAATTACATCATAAGAAGACATCACTCACTGTAGTTTCATCACTTGTGGAACTTATTTGAACCTCCTCTCCCTCCCACCCTCCCTCCCTCCCACCCCCTCCTCTCCTCTCCCTCCCTCTCTCCCACCCCCTCCTCTCCTCTCCCCCTCCCTCCCTCCCACCCCCTCCTCTCCTCTCCCTCTCCCACCCCCTCCTCTCCTCTCCCTCTCCCTCTCCCTCCCTCTCTCCCACCCCCTCCTCTCCTCTCCCCCTCCCTCCCACTCCCTCCCTCCCACCCCCTCCTCCCCTCTCCCTCTCCCTCCCACTCTCCCTCTCTCCCCCCTCCCTCCCTCCCACCCCCTCCTCTCCTCTCCCTCTCCCTCTCCCTCTCCCTCCCTCCCTCCCACCCCCTCCTCTCCTCTCCCTCTCCCTCTCCCTCCCTCTCTCCCACCCCCTCCTCTCCTCTCCCTCTCCCTCCCTCCCTCCCTCCCTCCCACTCCTCACCTTCTTGTAGATGTACTGGACCAGCTGTGCGTCTTGGTGCTGCCGGGTCTCCCCGGCCCCCGACCCGGCAGGCTCCCCTCCCCCGGCCGAGGGGAGCCTGAAGTAGGTCTGGGCGTAGATGAAGTAGAGGCCGGCCCGGGGAACCAGCAGGTCCCAGCCCCTCAGCTCCATGTCCTGGAGGAAGGCCAGGCCGCGGTGACCCTCCCATGGGCCCACACGCTCCCCCAGGTGACCCCCCAGGTGACCCCCCACGCTGCTGCTGCTGCGGGAACCTGCGCTCACACACACGCACACGCACACACACACACACACACACATAC
>CM051016.1:26769088-26776588 GCA_027704905.1 Muraenolepis orangiensis
CTTCAGCGTGAACATGTCCTTCTGGAGTCTCTCGGTCATAGTCTGAAAATAACCAAACATGTCCAGACAGAGTTAAAGGTGCTATTAATAACATTGACAGCGTTCAGCCACTAGATGTCGCCCTCCCCCCCTTCCCATTTCAGTGGTTGCCAGTTCGTTGCACAACCTGCATATTTGATATAGTGGAGGAGTGAGACTTGGACATACTTGGTCATGTCAACCCTAACACTTGGGATTGAGCTGGGCGCTCACCATCAAACTCAGACATGTTTCAACAGAGATGAACCACATCATATATATTTAGCTGTGTGCTGTATGATGGATGTATTGGCTCCACAAGCCTTGCTAGAAGGAGCGATGGGAGGACCGATTCTATTCACAGTCGGATCCTTTGAGTCGATACATGTCTATGAACCTTTCCAGTCCACCTTTTTGATTGTTTCTCGTTCACGGAGGTGTTCTCAGTCACTGAGGGCATGTCAGTTTGAGGGGTGATCTGATCTGAGTTCTTCTTCGACCGAGCAGCTGGCATTGGTGGTCCTGCTTGTTTTGAGCTTGACTTCACCAGACTGCACAAAACACTCCAACACGTCCAGACTGATCCGGTACATACCAGACACTAACAATAATGGTTAACCAATATGATTTAGTTCATTTTCGCCCATTGCTAGTTAGAAGCGTGAACCACACATCTTAGATACAAAGATTAACAAAACATTAATTTCGGACCCGTACATTCTCCTCGCACCTTTGTAAAAAAAAAAAAAAAAGGTCAGTGGATGTATTATTATATTTTATTATTAAATGATTCGTCTACATAAAAATGAACAGCATCATCAATAGCATAGCAGCAGCTTTAACCTCACATGTATGTCTTTTTGGTTGTTTACCTTGTCTATTCGGTGGTGGAGCTGTTGCCTGAGCTGCCAGCAGGGGTCGCTCTTTTCCGCGGTGTCGTCCGAGTCCTGCAGGCCGGGCGGCGCTGATCTCAGATCGACGTCCATCACACACGACATGCTGCTGTGCGAGATGCTCTGTCTCATCTGCTGAGAAGGAGACACCGACCATCAACCACGGGCTGTTCATTTGATCACTATCAATCAACCAAGTTGTCAAAACAACTTAGACCCCTTTATTTTCCCTATTTGTAAGACTTGTTCTGCTTGACAATGTATTTGAAAACATAGTTTAAACCATAATAAGGCGGTTACAGCAGTGCCTTATTTCCTACCATTGTTTACCAGCTCCCTATTTGGACAACTCTCTCTATAATCGTCCATTGTCTGCTTGTCGCCACAATTCATCCGCAATCCTGCTTCAGGTTTCCTATAGCCTGTAGTGAGTCGGTAAAGCCCAACCAGTCCCCCGTGTCTATAGTTGAGAACTTGTATTTTCTTGTTAGTCAGTGAAGGCACAGATCGATAGGTGTTAGTGGTCAGTAAAGGCACAGATCGATAGGTCTTAGTGGTCAGTAAAGGCACAGATCGATAGGTCTTAGTGGTCAGTAAAGGCACAGATCGATAGGTGTTAGTGGTCAGTAAAGGCACAGATCGATAGGTGTTAGTGGTCAGTAAAGGCACAGATCGATAGGTCTTAGTGGTCAGTAAAGGCACAGATCGATAGGTCTTAGTGGTCAGTAAAGGCACAGATCGATAGGTGTTAGTGGTCAGTAAAGGCACAGATCGATAGGTGTTAGTGGTCTAGTTTTAGACTCACCGTGTTCAGCACGTTGTTCAGATACACCCAGCTGATCACCACCGTCACGGTCTGGATCAATACGGCCAACAGCACCATCAACCACAGACTGTGGAAAGTCATCCAGACGGCCATGGTCGGTCGGACAGTCAGACAGACAGACAGTCAGTCAGTCAGACAGACAGTCAGTCAGTCAGACAGACAGTCAGTCAGACAGACAGACAGTCAGACAGTCAGTCAGTCAGTCAGTGCTGATCGTGAAACAAAAATAGTAAGAATGATATCAAAGACAAACCACAACAACAATGTCAACTATTCCAGAGGCGGGTCCTCGGAGGGTCAGTCAGCTCAACTTCTGAGACGCTTCTGCCCTTTTCTAAAGGAGCTGAGGGAGGCGGGGCGGAGACGCGCGCAGACGCGCAGACGCGCAAAAGAGACGCGTCAAAGAGACGCGCAGGAGGTAACGAAGCGGCACAACCGGACTAACTCATCCCTCGACGTCACTTCTTTTAGTGGTTGGATCGCGTTTTCTATTCGTTCATCTGTTCTGAGCTCGAGGCATAGAGGCTATCAACCTACTGTTGAGAGTTCGAGTCCCGACAAAAGGGGGTACTTTCATCGTCAAATGTATACATATATAAATCTATATGTATAAGATGTGTTGCTGTGCGCCTCTTTCCTGGCATTGTAGGAGAAGGAGATGAGAGTAGAAAGCCCTTTGTTACAGAGCTATCTTACCCGACTTAACCCGAAGCTGATTCATCTTTGTTGTCGTCGTTGTTTTCATGCGCTCACCCCGGGCTTCCTCCCCCATTGTCTGAACAAGGAAACGAGAGAGAGAGAGAGAGAGAGAGAGAGAGAGAGAGAGAGAGAGAGAGACAGAGAGAGAGAGAGAGAGAGAGAGAGAGAGAGGAGAGAGAGAGAGAGAGAGAGAGGCAGGCTCTGGAAGGAATTCTCCGCTCTGGGATATTATTGATGAGGCTGGGCCACAGCCAACAAAAACCAATACCCTCATTACCCCCCCCCAATTACCCTCCCAACACGTCCATTCATGTCCATTCCAATCTCTCTCTCTCTCTCTCTCGCCCTCTCTCTCGCCCTCTCTCGCCCTCTATCTGTCTGTCTGTCTGTGTCTCTCTAACCTGTATTCATTGTTGTGTATGCAGCATGCATCCTGCATGCTGCATGTGCTGCAATAGCCGAATCCTCTAAATCCATCTGAGGTCGAGGGGACCCCCGTGGAGGTCGAGGGGACCCCCGTGGAGGCCGAGGGGACCCCCGTGGAGGCCGAGGGGACCCCCGTGGAGGTCGAGGGGACCCCCGTGGAGGTCGAGGGGACCCCCGTGGAGGTCGAGGGGACCCCCGTGGAGGCCGAGGGGACCCCCGTGGAGGTCGAGGGGACCCCCGTGGAGGCCGAGGGGACCCCCGTGGAGGTCGAGGGGACCCCCGTGGAGGTCGAGGGGACCCCCGTGGAGGTCGAGGGGACCCGTGCCCTGAAGCATGCTGGGACATCCCAGAGCTTTGTAGTCGTCGTCTGGCCCATTTGATGTGTGTCACCGTGCAGGAAGCGGAGGTGCAGTCAGGTGTGGTCGGGTTTCCCAGGCTTGTCACGGAGGAGGTGGAGGAGGAGGGACACACACACACACACACACACACACACACACACACACACTCCCCCGGGGCCAGGAAGATGACACCCTGAGAGCCACGCTGGCCTCTCCAGTCCTAGAGCTCACTGACATAACCCTGGTATTAAGAAAATGTGTGTGTGTGTGTGTGTGTGTGTGTGTGTGTGTGTGTGTGTGTGTGTGTGTGTGTGTGTGTGTGTGTGTGTGTGTGTGTGTGTGTGTGTGTGTGTGTGTGTGTGTGTGTGTGTGAGAGAGTGTGGAGTGTGGAGTGTGTGTGTGTGTGTGTGTGTGTGTGTGTGTGTGTGTGTGGGGGGGGGGGGGTGGGGGGGGCTGGGGGACAAACAGTGAGAGAGAAAAATGTAATGAAAAAAAGGTAGAATTACAAGAGTCATTTATTTTCTCCCTCTGCTTCTTGAGAACCCAGAGAGAGAGAGAGAGAGAGAGAGAGAGAGAGAGAGAGAGAGAGAGAGAGAGAGAGAGAGAGAGAGAGAGAGAGAGAGAGAGAGAGAGAGAGAGAGAGAGAGAGAGAGAGAGAGAGAGAGAGAGAGAGAGAGAGAGAGAGAGAGAGAGAGAGAGAGAGAGACAGACACACACCTAGCGGCCCAGTAAGTGTCTGTGACCCCTGAACTCCTATCAGTTCATCAGGTTCCTGAGCGGCAGGCCCAGACCGGCTCAGGGATGCTTGGCCGTGTGTCACCGTTGTGCAACATCTCCACAGTCTTACAAAAGTCGACATTCTGTTTAGCCGCTGTAACGAAAACTAACACCGTTGTTGGATGAAGTGCCGTCTGAGGCCGTTTAAACACTGTAACACTGTAACACTGTAACACTGTAACACTGTAACACTGTAACACTGTAACAACCTGAGACCTGATTCACCCATGAACCCGTAGTTCAAACCCAGTGAGGGTTATTTAGTGAACTGGTAGGTACTGGAGTATGTGGTACGTTTAATTACAAATGGACTGCCTTTTATATTGCGCTTTTATCCAAACAGCTTTACAAGTCATGCCTCACATTCACCCATTCACACACCAACGGTGGAGTCAGTCATCAAGGAGACAGCCAGCAGGTCAGGAGCAGTTAGGGTGAGGGGGTGAGGCGACCGCTCTACCTCCTGAGCTCTACTGCCACACCAAAAGCACCTTTCACAGACCCCCAGCACTCACACTTAACATCAAATAAATAATACAAAGAACAGCAGATCCAATAAGACATAAGACACAAGATACAGCATGTAAGAGGCTGTTAAGGGGGCAGTCCCCCTTAACACACACACACACACACACACACACACACACACACACACACACACACACACACACGCAAACCTCCCCCGGCCCCCCCTGACACACCCACACGTACACTCAAAAATAGACACACACACACACACTCTGTCAAATGTGGGGGTGTGTGTGGGGGGTGTGTGTGGGGGTGGGGGGGTGTGTGTGGGTGGGGGTGTGGGGTGGGTGTGTGTGGGGGGGGGGTGGGGGGTGTGTGTGTGGGGGGGGGGGGTGGGGGTGTGGGTGTGGGTTCAAGATTCAAGATGTTTTTATTTGTGAAGTACAATGGATTGCTTACTTCCCATTCACTCCTGCATTCTGAATTTCAATATATACTATGCTATACTAAACTATGCAATACTATACTATTGTCTGATGGACGTAGGTATAGTATATATAACATAGTATATTACATAGTACATTTAAAAAATGACAGCAGTGCAGCAGCATCATGAATGAGTCCAGAAAGTCCAGCAAATAAGTGTAATGTATTATTAGTGACAATGTTATGATAGTGGCAGCACCGCCGCTAGTCCTGGTTTGGATGCTGCGTAATCGGCGACCAGACGGTAGGGGGAGAAGAGATGGAGCCCAAGGTGGTTGCCGTCCTTTATGATGGACATGGCCTTCTTCAGACATCTGGTCCTAAAGATCTCCTCAATGTGCACACCCGATGATCTTCTCTGCCGTCCTCACGACCCTCTGGATGTCTTTCTTGTCCCGTTCAGTGGTGTTGCCGTACCATACCGTGACGCCACTAGTCGGGCCACGGTAGAAGTTCACTAGCCACCATTAGCCTATGCCGCTTCTCCTGAGGCTCCGCAGGGCACAGAGCTGGTGGTTACTGGTGTTCCTTGCTCAAGAACGGCGACAGATAGAAACCACATCCACATCATCTACATAGCGGTATGTCGACAGCAGACACTGTCCAGCGCTTTACCTGGAAGGGGACCACACAAGAGGAGTCTAACCTGTTATGAGCAGGAGCTATACTACACTATATTATTATTGTATAAATAAGTGATAAAACCGACATATTAACTTCATGTGAAAGCACTAACCTGACATGCAGTGTGTCCCAAGACATGCTTTAGTCTAGGGTATAGGACATGGAAATGTATGTGTTGCCGCCTCGCCTTGCCTACACACACATGCGCGCACACACACATACATACACATACATACACATACATACACATACATTGCAGCATTTAAGATGCAGTTTCATTCAGCATATTAGTTAAACTTGGACACTTAGGTTCGCGTATGTAAGCTCCATTAAAAGCTTAGGCAAAGCTTTAAAATGTCACTTTTTCAATTTCAAAACATCATTATTATCTCATGATCTGTTGAACCAACTGCTCGCGCGTTGAGATAAAGCCTGTGTGTAATTCTGAAACTGTCCGCTGGAGTGTGCTAGATATCCGTGTTTATTTAAACACAGTTTTTCCCTCGACTTATATTACGTGGAACAGGTAGCAATGCTACCTGCAAAGTATTTTCCATTTAGTTTTAAGATAAACAAGGTTAAATAACCTCCTACAGAAGCATATTAAGTACTGCTGCTAGTTACTGTGGATGTTCTCTAACCATAATAAATCCTCCACCATCATCTCCTTGCTCCCTTGTCTTCCCCTGGACCAGAGCAGTAGTAGAAGATGGGGTCTAGAAGGCAGTGGATCCTTTTCACAGATCATCAATAGTAGGGTAGTAAGTAAGTTCCTGTCAAATCTAAATGATTAAAAAACAAAATAAACAGGTGAAAATGTCCATATAAAAACGTTACCTAACTATAACTACTACACTGAACTGACTTCGCTTCAGGTCTCCAGATGGATCTTTCTATACATCCCCCCGGGTCCCCCTGTCCCCCCGGGTCCCCCCCTGGTCCCCCCTGTCCCCCCCTGTTCCCCCGGTCCCCTCCGGGTCCCCCTGTCCCCCCGGGTCCCCCCCTGGTCCCCCCTGTCCCCCCCTGTTCCCCCGGTCCCCTCCGGGTCCCCCCCTGATCCCCCCGGGTCCCCCCGGTCCCCTCCGGGTCCCCCCCTGATCCCCCCGGGTCCCCCCGGTCCCCTCCGGGTCCCCCCCTGATCCCCCCGGGTCCCCCCGGTCCCCTCCGGGTCCCCCCCTGATCCCCCGGGTCCCCCCGGTCCCCTCCGGGTCCCCCCCTGATCCCCCCGGGTCCCCCCTGTCCCGCCGGGTCCCCCCCTGGTCCCCCCTGTACCCCCGGTCCCCTCCGGGTCCCCCCCTCCCCCTGGTCCCCCCTGTCCCCCCTGTCCCGCCGGGTCCCCCCTGATCCCCCCGGGTCCCCCCTGTCCCGCCGGGTCCCCCCAGGTCCCCCCAGATTGTACTTGTGCCATATGGCAAATCAAACCTGTTGGATGTTGAGCCCCACCGGCGTCAGACCAGAAGCTGACTGGACTGAACTGACGTCGCTTCAGGTCTCCAGATGGATCTTTCTATACATGCAAGTATATTCAAGCATTGTACATAGAGCTGTACTTGTGTATATAAAGGCCTACATATATAGACCTATACCTGCTGTAGGCCTTTCTACAAATGCAAATTCCTCAATATGAGAATGAATATGAAGATAATAACATACCTTAAGATATCATTATATATATTATAGTTCATATCGAAACCTCGGTGTGTATCATGAAGTAGTCTCGTCATGTTTTATACACACCAGAACTACCTCTCAAACTCCCACGTCACCCAAATCCAAATGGGACATTGATTCAGGAATTTAAAGTTGCTGTTGCTGTCATTCATTATCCAGTTCTATCCACTATTGTCAAATGCTGTATAATAACTGCTAAATAGTATCCAAAAAAGTGAGACACATGTTGTTTCACCCAATAGTTGAATGACATGCTTTTCCTTGTTTGTATTGT
>CM051016.1:26786588-26789088 GCA_027704905.1 Muraenolepis orangiensis
TAATCTAATGTGATCTCGGCTATGATGTAATCCCACAAATCACCACAATGACACTTTATACATGGTGGTGAGGTAAGGTAAGGCAATGTGTGTGCCGGTGCCTTGCTCAGAGGCCCTCCCACCAGCCAGTCTGACGAGGGTTACTACAGGGGGCGGTATGTGGTCATTACGTGGCAGGAGTAATAGCCAATCAGGAGGTGGGAAACCTTCACTTGTGCCAGCCAGTTGTGCAGCGGACACAGGCTGTGTGTGTGTGTGTGTGTGTGTGTGTGTGTGTGTGTGTGTGTGTGTGTGTGTGTGTGTGTGTGTGTGTGTGTGTGTGTGTGTGTGTGTGTGTGTGTGTGTGTGTGTGTGTGTGTGTGTGTGTGTGTGTGTGTGTGTGTGTGTGTGTGTGTGTGTGTGTGTCAGATGCTGTGAATGCCCTGCATGTGTAGTGTTTGTGTGTGTGTGTGAAGGCAAGCGTGTGTTAGTGTTTGAAGATTGTGTGTGTCTGAGAATGTGTTTGTCTCAGACAGTGTGAAAATCCTGGTGTGTGTGTGTGTGTGTGTGTGTGTGTGTGTGTGTGTGTGTGTGTGTGTGTGTGTGTGTGTGTGTGTGTGTGTGTGTGTGTGTGTGTGTGTGTGTGTGTGTGTGTGTGTGTGTGTGTGTGTGTGTGTGTGTGTGTCAGACAGTGTGAAGATCCTGCAGAGCCGTAACTTGAGACCGGCTGGACAGCCTGACGCTTGGACGGTCACAAAGACCCCTGCGAATGAGGTGTGTGTGTGTGTGTGTGTGTGTGTGTGTGTGTGTGTGTGTGTGTGTGTGTGTGTGTGTGTGTGTGTGTGTGTGTGTGTGTGTGTGTGTGTGTGTGTGTGTGTGTGTGTGTGTGTGTGTGTGTGTGTGTGTGTGTGTGTGTGTGGGGGGGCACTCTTAGCTATACACCCATGTAAGTATGCATGTGTGTAGCAGCCCATAAACCATTAGTGCACAATCACACCATACACCACAGTACTTTAGGGTCCCCCCCCCCCCACACACACACACACACACACACACACACACACACACACACACACACACACACACACACACACACACACACACACACACACACACACACACACACACACACTGGCTCCAAGTTCTTGTGGGAATGTGTGGGGCCCAAATCCACTCCCAGCCGGGTTCGGGGGCCATACCCCCTGGGGAAACATTTTTAGGAAGGTTTTAAGCTCCTCCAAAGCCAAACAAAGCGGCTATATCCGTAACGGAATGCCGCGCTTTGGTAAACAAACGCGTGACGCTGTGTTTTTCATCTGCTGCTCTAGTGGACCTATTATTTAATGTCTCCGTGCCGTTGTTTTGATCCACGGTGGGGCCACCTCAAGTTAGGTCTGTGAAGGAGGCCACGCCCCCCCCCTCCTCCTCCTCCTCCTCCTCCTCCTCCTCCCCCTCCTCCTCGAGCTGGGATACACTTCTAGGAGCTTTTTGTACGTGTGTCAGCGTTCACTTAATGGCCGTGAATCCTCCTTCACCCCGCATCGTCAAAGTGATATAGGAAGACGGCATGCCATTCCCTGTGTAGTCTCTCTCTCTCTCTCTCTCTCTCTCTCTCTCTCTCTCTCTCTCTCCCCTGAGGCCTCAGTCAGTGAAAAGAAGAGAGAGAGATAAGTATATAAGTAATAAGAGAAGTGTTCCGTGTTTAGTTTGTGATGAGGGACAAAGTCACGCGTATCCTGTGTGTGTGTGTGTGTGTGTGAAAATGTACCACCGTGTGTGTGCGCGCTTTCAACTCGTCATATGTTGGCGCAGAGCCATCTACGAGGAGCAGACAAAGCGAGCAAGGCGCTAGCTAGCGTCCAGATGAGCAGGATATGTGTCATACACACACCTCCTTCACAGGAAGCTCACCGTGGGGCACACACACATGTGCTCGGCTTCGTCGAGTTTCTAAAGTTCTGGTGCTGAGAGGAATCCACACGTAGCTTCCTTTTGGTTGTTTTTCCACCCTCTGACGGCACGCTTTAATGCATAGTCTTAGTCATGGCTTTGTTCACGCTATGTGTCATGTTCAGCACCATCCCACCTTTCACTGTGTTGTTATGCCCGCGTCACGTCCTCTCGTCATGGGGCGGCAGGAGCTCCAGTCTGTTGGGACTTCGGTTCTGTTTGGGAACCGGAGGATTGAAATTCAGTACGGAGAGTACGGAGTGAGAACTGGTACTCGGGAAAAAGGTGACGGTTCCGCCTCCTGGGTGCACTGCCGAGGTGCACCTTGAGCAAGGCACCAGACCCCGACGACAACCCTGCTCCCCGGGCAGCTGTATATACAACAGCTGCCCACTGCTGCTAATACTACAAAGGGTTAATGCAGAGAAACTATTTCACTGTGTGTGACCAATAAAGAGGAAGAGATGTAAGATTTAAGACAGGTAGAAAGGTGTGTAGCGAAGACTCTACCAGCTATATTTCCCTGGCTGTAGTGTGTAAGGAGTGCTTGGCTTGTCCATTCTCCAAAACC
>CM051016.1:26794088-26796588 GCA_027704905.1 Muraenolepis orangiensis
CGGGCCGAGCTGGACGACCCGGGGAGACCGCCGGCTTCTGTCGGTCAGCGTGGCTAGACCGTGCGTCTCACTCCCCGACCACAGACGGAACGGCAAGGCAGCGGTGGGAGGCCACCGGTGGGGAGAGGGGAGAGGGGAGAAATTACCGGGGGAGGGGTTGGGAAGGGTAATGACCGTGGAGTGGAGTGGAGTGGAGAGGACGGGAGTGGAAAGGAGATTCAAGATCCAAGATTCGAGAACTTTGAATTTGTCACACACACAATACGGGATATGCAGTGAAATGCAAGTGGCAGTGCCATGCAACAAAAAATATATGAAGTAAAAAACAATAAACAAACTATTACGGGCGGCAGTCTAGCTCAGGAGGTAGAGCGGTCGCCTCACAACCGGAAGGTTGCTGGTTCGATCCCCGGCTCCTCCTAGCAAAAACTGTCGAGGTGTCCTTGAGGAAGACCCTAACCCTAACTGCTCCCCGGGCGCTGTATGAATAGCTGCCCACTGCTCCTAATACTAGGATGGGTTAAATGCAGAGAACACGTTTCACTGTATGTCTTCATGTATGTGACCAATAAAGAGGATTCAATCCTCACGATTTGTTGTTTGTTGTTGTTTGTATTTACAAATAAATTGAAGGCGATGCAATGGTATTTACAGGAGAGGAGATAAGGGCGGGTGAAGAGATGTGATGGGAAGGGAGATGGCAGTGGGGTTAGGGGTGGGTAGTGATAGAGAAGATGATAGGGGAGGTGAGATGACTTTGGGGGGGGTAGGGGGGGTTGACGGTAGAGGAGGAGAGGAGAGAGTCGTGGAGGATGGAGGACGGTAGAGGAGAGGAGAGAGTCGTGGAGGATGGAGGACGGTAGAGGAGAGGAGAGAGTCGTGGAGGATGGAGGACGGTAGAGGAGGAGGAGAGTCGTGGAGGATGGAGGACGGTAGAGGAGAGGAGAGAGTCGTGGAGGATGGAGGACGGTAGAGAAGGAGAGGAGAGAGTCGTGGAGGATGGAGGACGGTAGAGGAGAGGAGAGAGTCGTGGAGGATGGAGGACGGTAGAGGAGGAGAGGAGAGAGTCGTGGAGGATGGAGGACAGTAGAGGAGGAGAGGAGAGAGTCGTGGAGGATGGAGGACGGTAGAGGAGAGGAGAGAGTCGTGGAGGATGGAGGACGTGGGAGAGGTAAACGGACGGACTCAAGGTGGACGGTAAATGACAAACCGTTGCGTGGCTAGCGCCGCCACGAGCCGGGCCCAGGTTACGTCTCGAAACATGATAGGAGAGAGGGGGGAAGAGACAATGAGAGCAGACAAGGAGAGAGGAGATGAGGGGGGCAGGAGAGAATACGTGAGGGGAGGAGTGACGGGAATGGGGAGCAAGAGGAAGAGGAGGAGAGGAAGAGGATGAGAGGAGGGAACTCTGGGTCGTTTTTTGGGCGGAAAGAAAATGCCTTTTCTTCCAGTCCGTTTGCCCGCTTTAACCATGAGTCAGTTTGAGTGTCCATCTCCCCGTCTCCCGCCTCTCACCCGTCTCTCACCCGTCTCTCACCCGCCTCTCACCCGCCTCTCCCCCGTCTCTCACCCGCCTCTCACCCGCCTCTCACCCGCCTCTCCCCCGTCTCTCACCCGCCTCTCCCCCGTCTCTCACCCGTCTCTCACCCGTCTCTCACCCGCCTCTCACCCGTCTCTCACCCGTCTCTCACCCGCTCCTCCTTTGAATCCATTCAAGGTTTGTTAGTGCGATAAGATCACGTTGACATTGCCGAGGAATGAGTGCATCTCTCTCTCTCTCTCTCTCTCTCTCTCTCTCTCTCTCTCTCTCTCTCTCTCTCTCTATCAGTAAACACGAGTCATGGGAGTTTTCCCCTGTGTTTATACAGACTCACTTTAAATGCCATGTTCCTGGTACACACACACACACACACACACACATCAACCTAAACATATAGCGACGTCTGTGTGTGCTTCTGTGTGTGTGTGTGTGTGTGTGCGTCTGTGTGTGTGTGTGTGTGTGTGTGTGTGTGTGTGTGTGTGTGCGTCTGTGTGTGTGTTGGCAGGCCCCAGTACAGTGATCTGGTCACTCCAGTTTCCCCACTGCCTGCCAGTCTGACCACCCTGTGGTCAGAGTGTGTGTGTGTGTGTGTGTTGCATGTGTGTGTGTGTTGCATGTGTGTGTGTGTTGCACGCGTGTGTGTTGCACGTGTGTGTGTTGCACGTGTGTTGCACGTGTGTTGCACGTGTGTTGCACGTGTGTGTTGCACGCGTGTGTGTTGCACGCGTGTGTGTGTTGCACGAGTGTGTGCGTCTCATGTGGTCGGCTCTACAGAACAGTGAGTTTTAGTAGAGTTCACTGCAACTGTTCTCTCTCGCTCTCTCTCTCTCTCTCTCTCTCTGTCACTCTGTCACTCTGTCACTCTGTCACTCTTTCACTCTTTTCTCAAGTCCATGGTTCCATTGCTGAGGTGTTTTCCTTTCTCTGTTTCCGTCGTTAACCGAGTTTATTCCTGTCTCT
>CM051016.1:26806588-26819088 GCA_027704905.1 Muraenolepis orangiensis
ACTTGATTGCATATTTGCAAAAATATAATCATCCATCAGGAATGCTAGTAGTAGAAGTCACTGTGGTGGTCTCTTGTGTTGTACGGAAACACACACACACACACACAGACACACATGCTTTCTCCTCTGGTATGTGCACGGATAAACATGGGAAAACGGAGAAAAACCCTTTGGGAGGCACAGCGCCCACTGTGTGAAAGAGAAAAGAGCATCTGCATACACATATGGCATACAGCGTGTCAAAGTGTCCACACTTTGATCACACACACACACACACACACACACACGTCATTAATCATACTGCTCACAACCTGCTCGAATTTCCGTTCAGCCAGCTCCCGCCTCCTTCTAAGACACACACACACACACACACACACACACACACCGATTTGGAAAACGAGCGAATGACACATCCCAGCTGCATGTCGTCATACCAAAGGACCTTGCGACGGGCAAGGATTTGGCCTACAAACGTGTGTGTGTGTGTGTGTGTGTGTGTGTGTGTGTGTGTGTGTGTGTGTGTGTGTGTGTGTGTGTGTGTGTCTGTCTGTCTGTCTGTCTGTCTGTCTGTCTGTCTGTCTGTCTGTCTGTCTGTCTGTCTGTCTGTCTGTCTGTCTGTCTGTCTGTCTGTCTGTCTGTCTGTCTGTCTGTCTGTCTGTCTGTCTGTCTGTCTGTCTGTCTGTCTGTCTGTCTGTCTGTCTGTCTGTCTGTCTGTCTGTCTGTCTGTCTGTCTGTCTGTCTGTCTGTCTGTCTGTCTGTCTGTCTGTCTGTCTGTCTGTCTGTCTGTCTGTCTGAGCTCCGTCCATAAGCCTCAGTCCAGTTAAGGGAGGGAGGGAGGGTGGGGGGGGGGCAGTGTGGTGGTCTTTGGCCTTCAGCTGACCTTCCCCCTCCCCCAGTCCATCACTTGGCCGTAATGCCGATAAGATCTGCTCGCCGTTTCCCGGTCCCGGCCTCGGGGTCACTCGCCCGGCCTCGGGCGGGCCGGTGTGGAGGTACCGAGTGGCGGTTAAGCCCGGGGGAGTAGACGTAGAGGCTCGGTGGGGGGGTGTAGCTCGGTGGGGGGGGTGTAGCTCAGTGGGGGGGTGTAGCTCGGTGGGGTGGGTGTAGCTCAGTGGGGGGGTGTAGCTCGGTGGGGGGGGTGTAGCTCAGTGGGGGGGGTGTAGCTCGGTGGGGGGGGTGTAGCTCGGTGGGGGGGTGTAGCTCGGTGGGGGGGTGTAGCTCGGTGGGGGGGGTGTAGCTCGGTGGGGGGGGGGGGGGGGGAGGGGGGGTCTATAATACAGGCATCATCTTTTATTTGGGTTCCAGGCGCGCCGTGTTCTGGCAGACTAACGAGCGAGAGGAGCCGCTGTTTACTATTTAGTCGCCGAGGAGCAAGCAGGTTTTATTAGTTTCCTCCTCCAAGTGAAGCGCGGTGGAGGATGGAGTGGCTTTCAAAAAAATATATTATTGTTGACAACAAAGGTCATTCAACAGGTAGCCAAGAGTACTAGTCACCAGAACAAGTGTATTTCCTTCCTTAACAAGCCTCCAGGGCTCGGGTAAAAGCACAACACGTTGGCCAACAACAGAGCTAACAATCGGGCTAACAAGACGCGCTAAGCGCTACGAGGATAGGGTCGTGGTGCTTCCTGAACAAGTGGTGTTTTTTTGCCTTGCCACAGAGGAAGATGCGGTGGCGACTACACCGTCCTTCAACCACCACCGAAGAACAAAAACAACTCCATCCTTTTGCTCAGCGACGGCACAGCGACGTCAATATTAATACCGCGAGCGTCGGTGGGTAACGGACACCGCGTCTTGCTAACCCGGAGGGCTAAATATTGCCGGCCGCATGACGGAGTGACGACAGCGCCGGTTCTCACTCGTGTGTTAATGACTTTTCAGAAGGGGAGGGGGAGGGGGAGATGGGGGGGGAGGGGGGAGGTCCAGTCCAGTCCTAATGTCCTCTGAGCAATTACCATCCCTGGTGGGCCGTGTGTGTGTGTGTGTGTGTGTGTGTGTGTGTGTGTGTGTGTGTGTGTGTGTGTGTGTGTGTGTGTGTGTGTGTGTGTGTGTGTGTGTGTGTGTGTGTGTGTGTGTGTGTGTGTGTGTGTGTGTGTGTGTGTGTGTGTGTGTGTGTGTGTGAGAGTCTAATAGTGTTATCGGTGTGATGAACTGTCGTTTAATAGACTGTGGGTTCTGGCACTGGGGAACAATGTTAGCTTGTGTAATCGGTGTTGGGGTGGGGGGGGGTAGCCACCCTCTGCTGGCCTGGTCTCCACCACCAGCACCACCACAAGCACCACCTCCACCACCACCCCCACTATCACCACCACCTCCACTATCACCACCACCCCCACTATCACCACCACCTCCACTATCACCACCACCCCCACTATCACCACCACCCCACTATCACCACCACCTCCACTATCACCACCACCCCCACTATCACCACCACCTCCACTATCACCACCACCTCCACTATCACCACCACCCCCACTATCACCACCACCTCCACTATCACCACCACCTCCACTATCACCACCACCCCCACTATCACCACCACCTCCACTATCACCACCACCCCCACTATCACCACCACCTCCACTATCACCACCACCCCCACTATCACCACCACCTCCACTATCACCACCACCTCCACTATCACCACCACCCCCACTATCACCACCACCCCCACTATCACCACCACCTCCACTATCACCACCACCCCCACTATCACCACCACCTCCACTATCACCACCACCCCCACTATCACCACCACCTCCACTCCCGCTGATATTCAGGTCTCTCTATTGTTAAGCTCAACGAGACGTGGAGGAATCCTGAAATATCTCTGGCCTTGTTGGGTTTATCCTCGCCGTGTGAGTGTGAACTCACAGGTGCTTGTGTGGACCTGCTGTGTCTATGTATACGCTGTATTGTGTGTGTGTGTGTGTGTGTGTGTGTGTGTGTGTGTGTGTGTGTGTGTGTGTGTGTGTGTGTGTGTGTGTGTGTGTGTGTGTGTGTGTGTGTGTGTGTGTGTGTGTGTGTGTGTGTGTGTGTGTGTGTGTGTGTGTGAGTCACGTTGCTGCGGGTGTGTTTTCTCTGTTCTGCTGCCATACTGGCCTCGGACCAGTTCTCCCCTCATATTCTGCCCAGCCTCTAGGTGACTGGAACAGCGCACACACACACACACACACACACACACACTGCTTTCCATGGAACTGTGTGTGTGTGTGTGTTCAATGATGTATGTTGCCCAGAGGTAAACATTGTCCTTGTATGCAGGATAGTCTGACATGTGACATCATCGGGTGCTTTAGTCATTGAAGGCTCTGGGTAGCATGGTCGAACAACACTGTGTGTGTGTGTGTGTGTGTGTGTGTGTGTGTGTGTGTGTGTGTGTGTGTGTGTGTGTGTGTGTGTGTGTGTGTGTGTGTGTGTGTGTGTGTGTGTGTGTGTGTGTGTGTGTGTGTGTGTGTGTGTGTGTGTCCATGCATGCATGTGTTTACTGGCAGCGTCGGAGGCCCTGCCCCGGCGCTTTGCTTAAGCCCTGGTTTGACATTATTGAAGTCTAATAAGCCGTAAGCTAGTCAGACTGAGCGGTAAATCTGTGCCTCCGCCGCGGCGATATCACAAACAGATGTTAGCTGACGCAGCCCGCAGCCTGCCAGGAACCACTGGCTCCATCTCTCCCTGGGCTACAGGTTATTACTATTCTGCTCTGTTCTATTTCATTCCATTCTATTCTATTCTATTCCATTTAGTCTGTTTCATGTATTCTATTTTGTCTCGCCTTTTGTCTGTTGATGTTTTTCTTTCACCACAGCCTTTAATATTCACCTTTTAAGACGTCACTCTCTCTCACTCTCACTGCCTCACTCTCTCACTCTCATTCCCACTCAATCTCATATTCTCTCTCTCTCTCTCTCTCTCTCTCTCTCTCTCTCTCTCTCTCTCTCTCTCTCTCTCTCTCTCTCTCTCTCTCTCTCTCTCTCTCTCTCTCTCTCTCTCTCTTCACACTCTTCACACTCTCTCGTTCCCACTCAATCTCATATACTCACTCCTCACTCTCTTTCACTCTCTGGATTGACTCTCACTCCCTCTTTCTGACTCAATCTCTCACACTCACTTCTTAACTTTTTTACTCTCTTATTCTCTGTCTCTCTCACTCCCTCACTCTTTACTCTCTATCTCATATTCCCACTCAATCTCTCTCTCTCTCTCTCTCTCTCTCTCTCTCTCTCTCTCTCTCTCTCTCTCTCTCTCTCTCTCTCTCTCTCTCTCTCTCTCTCTCTCTCTCTCTCTCTCTCTCTCCTTCAGGGTTAGGCGTGACGGCTGCCTGCTTTGCATTAGTAGCAGTCTGGGCCGGCGCTAGGTGTTTGGCTAGGCAGCGTTCACCGCGGTGAAGGGTGCACGGGATACCGAATAAGATTAATCGCCCATGTGGAGGTGGAGGAGGAGGTGGTGGTGGTGGAGGAGGAGGAGGAGGAGGTGGTGGTGGTGGAGGAGGTGGTGGAGGAGGAGGTGGTGGTGGTGGTGGAGGTGGTGGTGGTGGAGGAGGAGGAGGAGGTGGTGGTGGTGGTGGAGGTGGTGGAGGGGGAGGTGGAGGTGGTGGTGGTGGAGGAGGTGGTGGAGGTGGAGGAGGAGGTGGTGGTGGTGGAGGAGGTGGAGGAAGCCAGAGATGCCTGTCAAAGGGCAAATGAGGCGGTCTAGTGAGAGGGAGAGAAGAAGAAGAGGAAACAGAGGGGGTAGGAGAGGAGATAATAACAGAGAGGAGAGGCAAGATGGCAAGGAAACGAGAGAAGGGAATGAGGAGACGAGACGGCTCCTCTTCCTCTCTGGTGTCCTCTTTCTTTGTGCACGTCTGTTCTGGTCATTCCATCATTATGACTCACAGGGGGAGATAAACGGGGAGGAGAGAGAGAGAGAGAGAGAGAGAGAGAGAGAGAGAGAGAGAGAGAGAGAGAGAGAGAGAGAGAGAGAGAGAGAGGAGAGAGAGAGAGAGAGAGAGAGAGAGAGAGAGAGAGAGAGAGAGAGGAGAGAGAGAGAGAGAGAGAGAGAGAGAGAGAGAGAGAGGAGAGAGAGAGAGAGAGAGAGAAACATGGTGGAAGGGCAAATGTTTTAGGGTTTGAATGGATTGACGCAGACGGGGCTCTGGAGGGGACAAAGGTCAAAGTTCATCCAGTATCTCTGGCCGAATAAAAAGGTGTGTGTGACGTACTCAGAGACAGTGTCTCGCTCTCTCTCTCTCACATTCTTGCACTCTCTCTCGCTCTCTCTCTCTATCTATCTCTCCTTCTCTCTCCCTATCTCTCCTTCTCTCTCCCTCCCTCTCCCCCCTTTTTCTCCCTCTCAGTCTTACCCCTCTCTCTCCCTCTCCCTCTCCCTCTCACCCCTCTCTCTCTCCCTCTTCTCCCTCTCGCACTCACTCACTCTCTCTCTCTCTCTCTTTCTCGCACTCTCTCTCGTGCACACTCGCTCTCACACTCTCCGAGAGCCCTCATTGGCCAGTGCGAGGTCACATGCACAAACACCGTGCTGAGAATAGCCTCGGAGCCCCGGGGAAGAACATCACACACAGGGCGCACGCCCTGTTACCCTATCTGCTTCTCATACGCATTTAACTAACTGTCAAAATAACTTGTGGCGCCTTTGATTTGCCTTGCAGGCTCAACTGCTTATATATATATATATCTTTTTTATTTACTTGGTTTTATTTAGCTTTACGGCGCTATGTGATCCATGTTAATATCTCTCGGTGTCTTTAAAGTTGCCTCTGCCCGTTTTTGGCTAGCCTTGTTGTGGGGGGGGGAGAGAGAGAGAGAGAGAGAGAGAGAGAGAGAGAGAGAGAGAGAGAGAGAGAGAGAGAGAGAGAGAGAGAGAGAGAGGAGAGAGAGAGAGAGAGAGAGAGAGAGAGAGAGAGAGAGAGAGAGAGAGAGAGAGAGAGAGAGGAGAGAGAGAGAGAGAGAGAGAGAGAGAGAGAGAGAGAGAGAGAGAGAGAGAGAGAGAGAGACCAAGACCAATTTGGATGGCGTCAAACCCGGGGGTTTATTGGTCGGGGCGTGGGTGCTATGAGAGGAGCCGGGAGGGTGGAGGTTGGTTGAAGGAGGTTATAGGATCTGTTTTTTATTTGTTTGTCTCCTTCGGGGCCCGAGGGCCCTCCAATCTGTGAGCACCTTACACGGCCCCCCCCCCCTTTCTGTCAGTATTTGTTAAGGGTGTCGCCCTCACGCTGGAAAATATGTTTTTCCAACTTTGTGTCAAAATAGTCCCTCAAGCTGTCCGCCTCGCTCCATGTAGGAGACGCATACGCACGAACGCACGTACACCCACACACACACCATACACACACGTACACACCCACACACACCATACACACACATACACGTACACGTACACACACACATACCATACACGTACACACCCACACACACCATACACACACATACACGTACACGCCACACACACCATACACACACATACATGTACACACACACCATACACGTACACACACACAAACACAGAAGCACAATTGTAATATGTAATTTGAATGTGATTTAAGGGGAAGTTCCACCTCTCTCCTCGATTTTCCATCCAAGCAAAGCATGTCACCTATGACGACTGAACATGAGCTCAGAACCAGACCTCGACCAGACCTCTGAACACCTCTTCATTTACCCCTCGACGAGTAAAGCTAGAATCATTTGTACAAGAAAATACTAAAACATATCCACCCCTACCCTCCATTGCCCTCCCTGTCGGCCCTATTTCAGAGATGTGTGACTATGTGATTTCACATGACATTTCTCTTACTCCTGTAAAGCCGTTTATATAGGAAACATGACCTGGACGGACGGGAGGACATCGGCAGTAAGCTTATCCGTTTGTCCCTACAAGGTCTTCTGTATTTGGTCAAGGCGAGGAGAGGTGAAGTGATGGCAAAAAGGGTCGTGTTGGCTCCACCACTGTGTGTGTGTGTGTGTGTGTGTGTGTGTGTGTGTGTGTGTGTGTGTGTGTGTGTGTGTGTGTGTGTGTGTGTGTGTGTGTGTGTGTGTGTGTGTGTGTGTGTGTGTGTGTGTGTGTGTGTGTGTGTGTGTGTGCACATGCATGTGTGCAACAAAAAGTGTGTAGGGAACATGATGAGTCCGCTGGTCTCCGTGACGATGGGACGTGGCGTCACGAGGTTTGTGGTCAGAAACACTTATCTGCTCCTCGTATGACCTTCCTCTGACGGACAGGGACAGCAGACACACACACACACACACACATGCATGCACACACGCATAAACACACACACGCGCATAAACACACACACACGCATAAACACACACACACACACACACATAAACACACACACACACATAAACACACACACACACGCATAAACACATGCTTACACATAGACACACACATTCACACACACACACATGCATAAACACATGCACACACACGCATAAACACACACACACACACACATGCATAAACACACACATATATTCACACACACACATGCATAAACACACATTCACACACACATGCAGAATCACACGCAGACACACACACACATAAAAATTCACACACACATGCACACACACACACACACACACGCGCATAGACACACACACACACACATTCACCCACATGCACACACACACACTCAGAACAGTTAGTCTAGCATTTGCTTTGTAGTCTAAACATACGCTTATATGGATTTCTGTTGAAATCTGGACAGTTCTATTGTTTCATTATAAACAGAGACACACTGCTGACGAACGCATGGAGGTGTGTGTGTGTGTCATTTCTCTGTGTGTGTGTGTGTGTGTAAAGATGTGGTGTGTGTGATGTCAGCCTATGTTTATGTGGTGAGTTTTTGTGTGTCGTTGTGTTTCTCCATGTGTGTGTGTGTGTGTGTGTGTGTGTGTGTGTGTATGTGTGTGTGTGAGCGTGCATGTGTGTGTGTGTCTGTGCGTGCATGTGTGTGTGTGTCTGTGTGTGTGTGTCTATGCATGCGTGTGTGTTTATGCGCATGTGTGTGTCTATGCGTGAGTGTGTGTGTATGCGTGCGTGTGTGTGTCTATGCGTGCGTGTGTGTGTCTATGCGTGTGTGTGTGTGTGTGTGTGTGTGTGTCTATGCGTGCGTGTGTGTCTATGTGCGCGTGTGTGTCTATGCGCGCATGTGTGTGTCTATTCGCGCGTGTGTCTATGCGTGTCTGTGTGTGTGTGTGTGTGTGTGTGTGTGTGTGTGTGTGTGTGTGTGTGTGTGTGTGTGTGTGTGTGTGTGTGTGTGTGTGTGTGTGTGTGTGTGTGTGTGTGTGTGTGTGTGTGTGTGTGTGTGTGTGTGTGTGTGTGGACGCGTAGCGGGTGTCTGGAGACCGTCAGCGTCCCCAGTGCCGATGGAGTCTGGGAGTGGGGACCCTGGGGGTCCACCATGTCCGCTTTGAGTCCTTTTTAGGGTGCTCCGTGGGGCCTGTGTAGACCCTCATCATTCTTTATGGGTGCTGTCATGAGTCCTGCAGCGTTTCCATGATTCCTTGTGTGTGATTTACTCTGGGGCGGAAAACACTTCATTTGATCTGGCCCTAAAGGACCACATTTTAAAGAGCCTACAAGTCAAAATAGGAGTATGTATTTTTTTATTACTTTTTGTATTATTACCTGTGGCCAAAGGAAAAGTGTGTGTGTGTGTGTGTGTGTGGTGTGTGTGTGTGTGTGTGTGTGTGTGTGTGTGTGTGTGTGTGTGTGTGTGTGTGTGTGTGTGTGTGTGTGTGTGTGTGTGTGTGTGTGTGTGTGTGATATAAGTCACATGGACAGTATCTGGGGCTTTCTCTATCTGTCTGAATTCAGGTCAGCAGTCTCTTGCAATTTGATTATATTTATTTTTGGTCTGTGTGTGGAGAACATATTAAGGGCATGACATCACTTAAATCTGATATTTTTTTAAACTCACAGTTAGGTGATAGCAGGTCAGAGAGGGCTTTGAGGCCCATTGGAGTTGACGGGTGTGTGTGTGTGTGTGTGTGTGTGTGTGTGTGTGTGTGTGTGTGTGTGTGTGTGTGTGTGTGTGTGTGTGTGTGTGTGTGTGTGTGTGTGTGTGTGTGTGTGTGTGTGTGTGTGTGTGTGTGTGTGGTACAGAGTTTGATGTTTCAGTAGATGTCAATCTTCATGATGGTCCTCATCTCCTCCTCCTCCCTAAAGTGGTCTGTCAGTATGTCCTTGTCTGCTGAACAAAGAGAGCTGTGTGAGTTGATTACTCATCTCCAATATGGTGGAATATTGAACATGTATTTCTGGACGTATCTATGTACTTTGTAGATAGCTGCCGTGCATCTATGTTGTTTTATTGAATTGTGTGTGTGTGTGTGTGTGTGTGTGTGACTGTAACTGTATATGTCTGTTTACCTCTGTATGTATCTAAATCTAAATCTAAATCTGAATCTGGAGGATGGAATCCTCTTTATTGGTCATACACATGTACACACACAGTGGAATGAGTTTCTCTGCATGTAACCCATCCTAGTATGAGGAGCAGCGGGCAGCTAGTGTATATCCAGCTGCCCGGGAAGCAGGGTAGAGGTATGGTGCCTTGCTCAAGGGCACCTCGGCAGTGCCAAGAGGGGACTTGAACCGGCGACCCTCCGGTTCCCAAGACAAGTCCCAACAGACTGGGCAGAGCCCCGTATGGCTCTGCATATGTGTGTGTCTGAGTGTGTGTGTGTGTGTGTGAGAGACAGTGTGTGTGTGTGTGTGTGTGTGAGAGACAGTGTGTGTGTGTGTATGTGAGAAACAGTGTGTGTGTGTCTCTGTGTGAAGCAGGAAGTGTTAGCGAATAAGAAAATATATGAGTCACCCGTTTCTCTCCACTCGAAAACATCCTCCGCTAAGCTCCCTGCATTGTCCCTAAAGGCATGTTTTGTGTGTGTGTGTGTGTGTGTGTGTGTGTGTGTGCGTGTGTGCGTGTGCGTACGGTGGCACATGTTTGTGTCTGTGTCTTCAAGCATGTAAGTGTTTACATCTGTGTGTGTCTTTGTTTATGTATGCATGGGTTCATCTGGCTACATTGTGTCTGAGTATAAGTGTTTGTGTGATCCTGTCTGTCAGTTTATGTGCGTGTGTGTGTGTGTGTGCGTGTGTGTGTGTGTGTGCGTTTGGATGTCAGTTGTGTGTTTGTGTTAGTTTAAATGTAGGCTGTGTGTGTGTGTGCGTGTGTGTGTGTGTGTGTCCGGTGTTTCCTGATGCTGTTATTGTCCTGCTAATGAGGGATGGAAGGAAGAGTGTGGACCGAGGGTCTTGGACCTGGGGATGGGGGGTCTTAAGGTGTCCATATGACATTATGAATGGAGGACGGAGGTGGACAAAGGTCAGAGGAACTAACAAGCGGTGGTTGAAAAGATGGTTTGAAGGGAACAGGAACATCCTTCCCATGTCCCATAGAAAAGCTGTTTATGTCAAAGAAGGTGGAACTCCAGTACAGACCTTTTTTGTTTCAATTACAATACCGGTCTGGTGATGAAACCATCGTAAACCCCTCTCTCCTGGCTTCACTACAAGGGCGGCAGTACAGCTCGGTCCCCTCACAACCTGGTTCGATCCCCGGCTCCTTCAAGCAAAAACTGTCGAGGTGTCCTTGAGCAAGACCCCCTAACCCTAACTGCTCCTGACGTGCTGGCTGTCTCCTTGATGGCTGAATCCGTCGTCGGTGGTTGAATGTGTGAATGAATGGTGAATGTGAGGCATGACTTGTGAAGCGCTTTGAGTGGCCGCACTGGTTAGAAAAGCACGATATAAATGCAGTCCATTTCCATCAGTTACCGATGGCGTGGACCAAAAGGACTTTGTTTTACAATAACGATAGCCGTTGCCCTTTTGGTAGCATTAGCTCAAGCCGGTAGCAGTGGCAGGAAAGTGCCACTTCTGTTGATTTGGGTGATATTGCGGTATCTTCAACATCCTCTGCCGGCTGCTCTACCACCAAGCATGACAAATAAATAACTTGTTTGTTCAAATGAGCGTCTGAACCGTGTGAGCTGCTACCGCGGTTTGAGCTAACGAGACAACAGTGCTACTTGGTGTTGGTGTTGTTGTTTACATTTGTGACAGGGGCGCTCGCTGCTAAATGGGCTCGCATGCTAAATGGGCTTTGGCAGAATCTGTAAAAACTATATTGGTTTTAGTGAAGCCAGGAGAGACGGTTACGATTGGTTTTAAACTTCAGTATTTGCCTTTTCTAAGTAGAAAGTTAACAGATAAGATCCGCTGACGTTAGGAAATAGTTAGTCGTCGGTTTTGATATTTACGTTCACCATATTATCCTAAAATGTATGAATGTTCTCCAGCTGTGGCAACGTCATCACAGAATTGGCATCTTGACTACTTAGCGGCGATAGCAAGTGAACTCGCAGTGGAGACTACAAACTACGGTCTAAACTACACGTGTACAGTGGGCCGTGAAGCTGTAAAGACAGGTTTTTTCCGAGAACCAAACTAAAGGGAAGGTTTTCTGGCTGCCCTACTGCTCACTCCCAACTCTTCCCCTGCAGCTAAATCAGTACAGCTGTATGTTAAACTGAGAATGATCACATTGGAAGCTTCACCAATGCATGATAAAAAGAGACGGCTGCAGGCTGTGTGTGTGTGTGTGTGTGTGTGTGTGTGTGTGTGTGTGTGTGTGTGTGTGTGTGTGTGTGTGTGTGTGTGTGTGTGTGTGTGTGTGTGTGTGTGTGTGTGTGTGTGTGTGTGTGTGTGTGTGTGTGTGTGTGTGTGTGTGTGTGTGTGTGTGAAATGAGACGCCAGAGTAGATGATTGATGGGCACTCTTTGGCGTCGTCATTTGCAAAAAAATGTGCACGTGTGCCGTGCAAGAGTGTGCACGGCACACGCTCCATTTGGTTGTGTGTGTACCTGTGTGTTTTAGGTGAAACACTATTGACTTGTTTTTTACATTTTCATACATGCACGCGTGTGCGCTTTGTGTCCATGTGTGTACGTGTATGCGCATCAGCGGGGAGTGCATGTGAGGCTTCTGTGCGTTTGTGTGTGTGTACAGCAGGGAGAGTGAAGCGTGTGTGTGCCCACACTTTAACACTTCAGCTGAATACACTTGCTATACTGTAGCAACCCTCACATTTACATCAACCCACACATGCGTTAGCCTGATACATTTCACATAGGGAGAGGCCTAGATCATTTGGTTAACTGACTGCTCTGCTTGTTCCTCATGAGCCACCGTACCCGTTCCAATGTTCGAACGTGTGTGCGTAAATGTGTGCATCTTGGACCGTGTGTGCGTGAAACGCCGAGGGCTGCAGAAGTTCTCATGCATCATTTATGCGACCGATAAGTGGAGGACAGATGAGAGAAGGACGTGCTGTTAGTTGGCCGGTCGGTGACGCCTGGCTTTGGCATTCGTCTTCTTCTCTTCCGGAGAAAGACGCCTTGAAACACGCACACACACACACACACACACACACACACACACACACACACACCACACACACACACACACACACACACACACAC
>CM051016.1:26824088-26831588 GCA_027704905.1 Muraenolepis orangiensis
TGTGACTAGGGAGGGAGGGGGTCCTGGGACATACTGTACCTGTTGGGGGGGGGGGGGGCTTTATGGCATTCCTGTGACTAGGGAGGGAGGGGGTAGGGGGGAGAGGGCAGGGGGGGAGTTAATACCCCTCTGTGGCCCCCTTCCTCTCCACCCCACTGTGTGTGTGTGTGTGTGTGTGTGTGTGTGTGTGTGTGTGTGTGTGTGTGTGTGTGTGTGTGTGTGTGTGTGTGTGTGTGTGTGTGTGTGTGTGTGTGTGTGTGTGTGTGTGTGTGTGTGTGTGTGTGTGTGTGTGTGTGTGTGTGAACTGCTGTGACAGGAAGTAGAGTTTTTTTGGCAAGTTTTGGATGAGGATGATGATGATGATGATGGGGCACAGAAGCCCGCCCATGTGTCTCACGTAGTCACGCGTGGAATGAGAGTGACTCTTTTTGATACGCCTCTGATTAAATGTATTTTCCTTGTGTGTGTGTGTGTCTCTCTCTCTCTCCCTATCCCTCCCTCCCTCCCTCCCTCCCTCTCTCTCTCTCTCTCTCTCCCTCCTCCTTTCTCCTGCTGACCCACAGGTGGTCCCCCCCCCACCCCACCAGAGACTCCCACTTCCGAGAGAGGGAGAGAGACGGCCTGACGGTGTGAGGGAGAGGGAGCGAGGGCCAGCCGACCATCTGTGACAGCTCCCCTGTTAATCGGCAGCTGCGCCGGAGTCAGCGAACGCTCCTCAGCCTCCAGGACAGAGCCAGACGCCAGGAGACCGGCGGGAGGAGAGGGTCCATCCTGCGTTTTGGCTGCCCGGCCCGATCAGCCAAAGCTGGGGACCATGTTGAAGCCCAGCTGGCCCTGGAACAGGCCCCTGGGGCTGCTTTCGTGGAGGCATGGATGAATAGCCTTGCTGCTTGTTGATGTTGCCTCTCTTCTCTGTCTGTGCGGATGTCTTCCGTGAGCGTCGTTAACGGATAATAAGGAGGAAGAGGGAGCTGTGAGCGGAGCCCCGTGGAGAGAGTGAGAGGAGGCCCCATCCTGGCCCCTGGAGCCTTCGGGGACCAAAGGAACATCTACCTCTTCTTTTAAAGACATTTTCAGACTGAAGGCTCAAAGGGAATATTTACTCTGGATTATTCTGTGGGAAATACACTGGAAACATTTTTGGAAAAATACAAACAAAAGACAAAAACGCAATGAATAAAATAATGTATTTTTTTGCACATCGCCTTTTTAATACCGTTCGATTTTTAAGGTGCCACGTTCGCTAACTGTACCCTACTTTCATGCTCTCCTATGATGCACTCGACCGCCTAGCGTGGACCCAGACCCGGCTAACCATGGCGGCAGCCTATCGCGTGGTGGTGAGCAGCGTCAGCTGTTACAACAGCGTGGTGGTGGACCGCCGCGTGCACAAGCATGCCGTGCACTATTGCGCCGGGCCCTGTGGGGCTCTGTCACAGGGCCTGGACTGCGCCGTGGCACACCGCGGCACGTGCTCCGAGCTGCTGGTGGCCCCCGAGCCCCCCGGACCCATGGACACCGGCCCGTACTCTCGGAGCATCACCCCGGCCTCGGGGGCGACCTACCAGGTCTCGGCCGGTCACGGGAAGGCTCATCTCTCCGTGGACACCGGCGGGAGTCTAGAGAGGGCCGGGAGCATCGGAAACGTGTCCGTGGGAGAGGAGAGCCCCCCGTGGCGGTTGAAGAAGACCCCCAGCGGCGGAGGGTCCACGGGGAACCTGGCGTCCGCCACTAGTCTGAAGGACATCACCGGCGAGGCCATCAACCTCGCCAGTGGCAAGCTCAAAGAGTTCTCCTTTGACAAGCTCCGCCTCTCCACCTCGAGCCACGTCACCTTCCGCAAGGGCCGCAAGGTGCGCCCCGACTCGTTTAGCCGGCGCTCCACCGACCTGGACATCATCTACGGCCACTTCAGCTCCTCGGTGACCGCCAACGGCCCTGTTAACGGCGTCACTGCGGCGTTCAACGACGAGAACCTCCCGCCTTTTGTGGTGTCCAAAGTGACCGGTGCAGAGGAGGCCAAGGCCAAGGGGGCCACGGGTAGCTTATCGGCGATCACAAAGGTCGGCGGAGGCTCGACGGGCAGCCTCTCCAGCGCCTGCAGCGGGTCTCTGGACCAGGGCCTCAACACGGTAGCCTCGCTGTACCTCAACACGCTGGGGGAGGAGAACCTGATCGCCCGGCTCCTGGAGAAAACACGGGCCGAGGGCGGGGGAGCCGGTGGCGAGGACATCCGCGCCTGCCTGGACATCCTTCTGAAGTGTTCGGAGGATCTGAAGAAATGCACGGACATCATCAAGCAGTGCATCCGGCGCAAGGGTCCTGGTGGAGGAGGCGGGTCGGATGACGAGGGGACCAATCCCGAGAGCATTTACCGGGCTGTGATGACCCGGCTGAGCTCCTACCTGAAGAGACTTCCCCTGGAGCTCGAGGGCGTCGGCGGCCTCGGTCGCTTGGTAGTCGGACAAGGAGGCCAGGGAGCACCGTCCGGCGGGCACAGCGAGCTGGCGGAGCTGGTCAACAGCCTCCACTCCATCCAGCAGGGTCCCTTCTCGCCCATCTTTGGCCACGATCAACCACCCCGATACGAGGATGTGGTGCAGTCCCCCCCGCTCCCCAAGTCTCCATCCATGCCCTCCTCCGCTCCGACTCCGTCCGCCTGCTCGGCGTCCTACTCGTCGACCTCTTCCTCCAACTCCTCCTCTTCTTCCTCGTCGCCTTCAAGAGCCGAGTCCGTCCAGGCTGCGCAGCTCCAGAGCGCCAGACCAAGTCAGCTGACAAATGGACTCCAGCGGGCCCCCCACCACGCTCTCTCTCCTCCGGCCTTTGCGCATTCTACCTCCTCGCCATCCTCATCCCCAACGCACACCCCTCTCCGCAGCTCCCCCATCCCACTGTACACCCACACCCTGCCGGCCACACCCATGGAGGCTCTCTACATCGAGGAGGACGCAGACGTGGCCAAGAGTGCCGAACAGCCGTGCCCTCAAACCTATACATCCAACAGGGGGGCAATGGAGAGACGCTCACAGTCTCAGAGTAGAGACGCCCACCCGACCTCCCCAACTCACGTGCTCCAGACAGCCTTCGGTACTCAGTCCTCCAGTGCTGGTTACGGGTCCTCCTGGGATTCGACAAGCCTGGCGGGTCCCAAGGCAACGGCAGGGACGCCGTACAGGAACGACGACATTGACAAGCTCTTGATGGACTTGGAGAACCTCTCCCAGAGCATGAACCACCAGAGAGGGAAAGAGCCTCCTCTGCCTGTCAAGACCAGGAAGATGATGGCGGAGGGGGGCATGGGAAAGCCCACCAGCCCGGCTCCATCCCAGCCCACTTCCAAGCTCCAATCCCAGGCTGCGCACCAGAAATCAGCTGGGCACCTGTTCACCAATGGCTCTACCTCCAAGGCCACACAAGGCCTGATGCCTGTGCCTCCCCAAGGGGGAAGCCGTGCAGCAGGCCGCGGTGTAGAGGAAGAAGATGGCGCGCTGCTGCTGCAGATCCTGGAGAGCATCGAGAGCTTTGCCCAGGAGCTGGTGGACTCTGGGGCAGGGAGCACGGGCAGCTCGGAGAGGAGCAGTGGGAAGGAGAGGGAGGTGATGAGACTCCTACAGGATACCCTGGCCACGACTGGCAGAGCTGAAACACCTCCTCAGAACACACAGATGGCAGTGCTTCCCTCGCAGCCCATGCACCTACCGGAAGCTGTGCCTGCGGTACCTCCCAAACACAGTCACTGCCGTCCTGCAGCTCCACCTGCACCTGTCCCATACACACCTGGTCCTCAAGCACCTGGTCCTCAAGCACCTGGTCCTCAAGCACCTGGTCCTCACACACACTCTTCTCCCTCTGAACCTCTTTCTGCGGCTGTACCTGAACTTTTATCTCTTCTTCTGGCACAAGCTTCCACCGCCACTGCCCCGCCCACATCTCTCCCCGTCCCCCCACCCACATCTCTCCCCGCCCCCCCACCCACATCTATCCCCGCCCCCCCACCCACATCTCTCCCCGCCCCCCCGCCCCTGCCCGGGGCAAAGCCCAAGGTTCAAGCCGAGGAAGCAGAGCCTTCGGCGGCTCTGACGTCTCCACACTCGCCCGGAGCTCCTCCACCTGTAGCCGCGCCCGTCGGTGCGGCTAAGCCCGAAGCCTCAGCCTCCGTCGTCGTAGCGACCCCTGCCGTTGCCGCTGGCAACCCTGTTACCGTGAGAGACACTGGCTCCACCCTCCTCATCCAGCAGACTCCTGAAATAATTCGGGTGAGTGATGAATGTAGTGAATGTACGAATGACGGGACGTCAGCCCCAGTCGACGCTACGATCCCGAGGTGGCTCGATGTCCCATTGAGATCGCAAAACACAGTCAACCTTGTCATGGTTATGTACCACTAATGGGGCTCCATCGTTTACATACAGCCAAATAGACTCAAGTTAAAGTCTGGTTTAATGGTGCTCTAAGTGGGGCAGTGTAGCTGTTGGAGTAAGTAATGGAGCGTGATGGATGTTATTCATTAACTGTGATCAACAACATGCTCATACAGTATCTGGACTGAAATAGAATACCAACTCTCCCTTCCGTGAAATCGCACAGCTTGGTGTTCGGAGTGGCTCACTGTTGACTTTTCCTGGTTACTGTGTGTGTGTGTGTGTGTGTGTGTGTGTGTGTGTGTGTGTGTGTGTGTGTGTGTGTGTGTGTGTGTGTGTGTGTGTGTGTGTGTGTGTGTGTGTGTGTGTGTGTGTGTGTGTGTGTGTGTGTGTGTGTGTGTGTGTTTTTGCGGCGCCAACACTACAATTAAAGACTCAAGAGGGCAACCCAGGCTTGTGTGTTTTTGTGTGGCTGTCAGGCAGCACATTAAAAGACTTAGCTAATGCTGTGTATAGACAGGCCCACACACACACACACACACACACACACACACACACACACACACACACACACACACACACACACACACACACACACACACACACACACACACACACACTGACACTGATACACACTTTCACAAAACCTATGAAATGGAAATTATTATATCTCTCTCTCTCGCTCTCGCTTTCTCTCGCTCTGTTCCTTTTGTCTTTGTCAGGAGAGACTTTGATATTGTGTGTGTGTGTGTGTCTGTATGAGTGTGTGTGTGTTTACTTGTGGGCTGATGTAACCCTATGCCCTGCTCATATGTAGGGCACCTATTTCTGAGGATCTCATACCTTAGCTCACCTTTCGTCCTCTCCTCTTCTTTCTTCCCATCATCATTTCCTTCTTTCCATCGTTCTGCCCTTTGGACTCTTCTGTCCTGCCTCTCTCTTCCTCTTCCTCTCCTCTCTCTTCCTCTTCCTCTCCTCTCTCTTCCTCTTCCTCTCCTCTCTCTTCCTCTTCCTCTCCTCTCTCCTTTCTGTTCTTTGTTTTTTGTTTGTCTAACCACACACACACACACACACACACACACACACACACACACACACACACCAAGGCCAAGGTCTCGTCCTAAGTGGTCTCCGTCAGCCACTGGCTGTTCTGTGTTATTTCGGGAGTGGGGGATGTGTGTTGTTGCTGTGTGATGGGCAGAGCAGGGTTTGGTCGAGTGGTGGGTGGTGGTGGTGGATGGGGTGGGGTTAGGATTGTTTGGCACACTTAGTGTTAACGGTGTCATTACCCCCCCCCAACTCTCGGCAAGCCTTCCCTCTCCTCGCCTGGCCTGGGCTGGACCAAAATCAGTACCCCCCTCCCGACCCACACCCCCACCCATACCCCCACCCATACCCCCACCCATGGGTGGTACTATGGCATCTCGCTAACAGACTCACTGTCGCCACAGTGTAATGGGACCTGTGCGTGCTCGTGTGTGTTTGCGTGTGTGCTCACGTCACATGCACGTAGTCCAGGTGCTGTGTGTGTGTGTGTGTGTGTGTGTGTGTGTGGATCGGCGTGCATGCGGGCATCAAATGAGTAACTCTGTGGTGCGTGTGTGTGTGTGTGTTAGGGTGTGTGTGTGTCAGGATGTGTGTGTGTGTGTTAGGGTGTGTGTGTGTGTCAGGATGTGTGTGTGTATGTGTTAGGGTGTGTGTCAGGATGTGTGTGTGTGTTAGGGTGTGTGTGTGTGTCAGGATGTGTGTGTGTGTGTGTGTGTGTGTGTGCGTGCTGGCAGACATCCCCGTGCTACCGTGGGTCACAGCTGAGTTTGGGAATAGCTCTCGGACATCCAACACCGGCTCTGGCACTCTGGGAATTATGTCAATATCCGCCCAGCAACAAGACGGCCTCCGGGGTCAATTGCACATTAAACTGCCAATCAGACTGTAAACAAGACGAGCCCCTCACACTTTGCACATGTGCGCAATTGCCTGCCTTAAAGCAACCCCCTTCCACCCATTATCTTTGGCTCCCATTGGAACTTGGCACCGGCGGTGAACATGCTTTCTTCAGAACTCGGTTCTGACGGGTTCTGGTTCTGACGGGAACTTGGCTCCCATCAGAACCTTTAAAAGAGCATTTGTGCCGTCTGATTTTAGCTCCAGCTGTAATTCAGCTCTGATCGGAACCTATGTTTGATTGGGACGTAGCTTTGATCGGAACTTGTGTGTGTGGGCATGTGTGTGTGCGTGTGTGTGTGTGTGTGTGTGCACGCGCATGCATTTGTGCGTGCAGCCCGGCCTGTTTACACCTCAATGCAGGGCTTCCTCCACCTGTCAGACACCACCTCGTTAATCTCCATGGAGACAGCAGAAGCCAGCCTATATAAATCAGAGGCAGGGTCAGGCCAGTCAAACTCCAAAGCCAGCGAAGATTGCGTCAGAAAGCAGAGCGAGGGGACGGAACCAAAGCCAAAATGATCCTGGACTTGATTAAAGTCCAAGGCATCGCATCTCGGGTCGACGGCTCCCAAAGCCTCCCGTTATTTAACTATTTCCTCTGTGACGGCGTGTACGTGCATCACACTCTGCCAGATTGACAGCTTAATCAAGTGTCTGTCGGAGTGTTTATGTCCACTGTTGCGGGATGTTTTTCTTGTCTGGAATAGAAAAAACACGTTTAGCTTGGATGTCAGGGGCTGACGTTACCTCAGCCGCCATAATAGGCTGAACGTCCTCTGTCCCCCCCCCCAAACCCTGCTTCTCTTAATGGACCGGATGATAACTGACTGACTGACCTGGTTCTATTACACTCATCACCGGCGGCGATGCCATCGTGGTGACTCAAGATTTGCCCACTGCCACTGAGCAAGCAGCATATGGCATAGAAGCTTCTCCCTGCTTCTCTCTGGGCTGTGGTGCTGGGCCACAGTGGTGCTGGGCCACAGTGGTGCTGGGCCACAGTGGTGCTGGGCCACAGTGGTGCTGGGCCACAGCGGTGGTCCTTCGCCCATGGGGGTCCAGATAGTCCAATCGGTTCCAGTTTCCTCCCTGCTGCTACCATACTGTCTGCTTCAAAAATGAACAAAAAAGTATAAAAGTCTAACTTTGGATAACCGAGTCTGGTTAAATGACTAAATAGCCAACCTTA
>CM051016.1:26834088-26851588 GCA_027704905.1 Muraenolepis orangiensis
GACACAGAGCTGCTGCCCTCTAGTGTTCCCCCGGACACATCGCAGTCGGCAACACTCAACATTCAACATGTTTTTATTTGCCATATGCAACAAGTACAATGGAACCCTTACTCCCCATTCCCTCCTGCAGTATGAATTCCAACAACAATACTATAATATGCTATACGTAACTATGCAATACTATGCTTTACAATACTATACTATAAACAACATACTACCTACTATGTACTATACTATGGTCCGGTTGTTGGTTCCGCAGCATCCGCACAAGGACTTCCACTATCATGACATGTCATCCATATTACATTACACTATGATACACGATCATACTTTTGCTGGACTTTCTGGACTCATTACAGCCTCTGCACTGTACTGATGATGCTGCTGCTTTTTAAATGCTTTTTGCACAATTCAAAACATGACATATCATCAGTCACTTTACTCTTCTTTTTATTGTGTATAGCCTTTTTATTTTCATAGTAGTGTTTAAGAAAATTCATACTGTGGGAAGGAACTGGGAGTAAGCATTCCATTGTACTTCAAAATCGTGAATCTATATACTATAAACAACAATATATACTACCTTTGATATGCTATACTACATACAACACTGTACTATAACAATGCTATGCACAATATAGGACAATAAAGTGAGTGATGGATGATACAGTATATAAATTTGACGAATGGTGAAAAATGTGTTTTAAAGTGGCAGTAGTGCAGCCGCATCATCAATCCAGTGCAGAAGAGGAAACCAGAGCTGACGCTCTACAGCACCACCTGCTGGTCCAGGAGAGAATGGACACCAGGTGTCACATCAGCAGCAATGTGTCACTTTTTCCGTGCGCAGCCACAGCCCTTCTGTTCACAGTTCTAGGTGTGCTGTTAAGTCGTCTGCTCAACGCTGCGTTGGACATACTTGCCGCTATAGGAGCAGGTAGTAGGGGTCAAGAGTCTCGCTCCAGGATGCCTTGAAGGTCGATTGGGGACATTGGGGTTTGAAACCACTTCCGCTTTCGGATTGGAGTCAAACACTAACTCCTGTTATAACCCCCTTCCGCCCCTCCGCTAGAAAGCTGTCCGTCCATCTAAACCGTGTAAAACATCCAAACAGAGGGCTAAAGTGAAATAGGGACAACTAGTTTAAAGTAGTTCAGAGTGCTCTCTGTTTCAGAGTTGGTGCTTGATATAGATTTGATAAAATATCTTCCTCATGTATTTGTAGTATAGGCAGCATAGGGCTGATTCTGTATATATCTGTATGGCTTCTAGGCATGGAGATCTTACGAGAAAATGGAGGTGGGGTGGGGGTGGGGGAGGGGGGGGCGGGGCTCCAGGCTCGGGGAAGGTTCGGGTCAAACTGTACACTGCAATCATGTCATTAAACTGTCAAAAGTTCCCCAGTGAATGACGACGGAAAAAACAGGAGAAAACGCGTGATACGAGCTAGCGCGCCGGTACGTGCGTACGACGTGTCTCATTATCACACGTTTCCTGGGGAACAGATGGACCAATCCCGGGGGAACGGTCTTACACAGTTCACTGTTCCTTTCCTCAAGGGCCGAAAAACAGACTTATACCGTTTTCACACTGCATACGGTGTCCATACCGTATTAGTTAGCGCACATCGAATACACTACATGTTCACTCTCTCTTCTAATTCGCGATTCGCTGCGCACTCGATAGCAGGTTTTGGTTCACACACCATAGAGAAGCGAATGCGCATTAAATTAAGAGACTGGTAAGTTGTGTGTGATGTGAAAGTAATGCACATTAAAGATTCTGTTCACACACACACGGGAAGCGAAAACCCGTATTAGTTGTATTGCTTTGCACCCAAAGTAGTTACTTGATCAGGATCTAAACCACCTCCCCAAGGTGGATTAGTTAATGAGCACTAGTTGGGTAGCGAATGCGCATTTCTTGCCAGTGTGAAAGCAACAACGAAACAAAACTAGTTTTGCAGCACGGCAATACCGTATTTAAGCCCAGTGTGGAAACGGTATTACAGTTTAGCTCCACCCGATGGAAGGATTGGCATGTACATGAACAGTTACTGGCTTCAATAGCCCTCTCGGGGTGTCAGGCCGGTAATTGTGTGCTTGTGCAATGACTGGACTGTTAAAATTGCTGCTTTAACCACAGCTTTGCTTCCTCTGCAGAATGAATAAAGAAAGGGAGGTAGACCTTTAGTGGGGAGGGCTAACCCATAGGATCGCTGAACTGTGACCCATTAATGGGTTAGTGTGTCCCGACCAACCCAATCTCAATCAATAGGATCCAGTGGTGTGGGGCCAGGGCCTTCAAGGTATTCAGAGAAGACCCTGGAACCCTCAGAAGAAACAAAAAATATCGAATTAATTACATTAATACAATTGAATACAATTTAAATCAAATGAATAAATGAGAATGGTATCTGTGTTGTTATGTGTTATATTACAGTGTTATGTTGATTTGTTTGTCTTTCTCAGTCCATGCACTACGCATTTGAGTGGTTTTGTGTTAGAAATAAAATGCAACCAATCAGATATTTTTCTGGGTTGCTGGGAAGAATATCCTTCAACCAAGGTACTCTTTATCCTTGATAGAAGGCCCTGGCCCTTAAACTGAATGAGAGCGTACGTTTGGATTGACAATTTGATCAACCAATCATATATTGTATATTTGTAGCCAATGGGCGTATCCTTTCAGATTTCCCCACGGTTCCATGGTACGCTAGAAGGTCCCGTTAGTTCACTGGCTTGAGACAGAGGATCTAGCTTAGTACCACGTAGCAATTCATTTGAAGTTGTATTGGTTTATTACAATTATATAGTGTATCGATCTAAGTATAGTAGAGAGTCAGCGTATGGAAGTTGGGCAAATCAGCGATACATCGCTCTAGCTAGTCCGACGGGGGTGACCCGTGACACATTCAGGGCAAAGTCCCGGTCAATCTGGAGCTCCGGAGCTTTGGAGCTCGCGCAAATCAGCGGTACATGGCTCTAGCTCAGTCCAACGAGGGGGCCCCGTGTCGGACCCGACTCAGCAAACTTCCGGTCCCTCTCTGGAGCCCTGGGAGACCCGCAAATGAGCAGTATATCGCTCTAGCTCAGTCCGACGACTCAGGAAAGCCCTGGAGGTTTAAATTGAGAGTTTTGACTTGATCTTGCTTTGCATTGGTAATTGTTAGGAAGGTGTGGTTGTGTGGCAGCCATTTGTCTATGAACCCTAATAGTCCTGCTGAGTGGAGAAGGCCCTCATGGTGTGTGATGATGTAGCTACAGTACAGGACCAGTACATAGTTCATCCATAGCCTGTATGTGGTGGTCTGTGTTGGGCTGTTACTTCACTACATGGACACTGCTTTGTCAACTATAGTGAACTTGTAAATTGGCTGTGACAATCTTATCTACCTAAATGAGATAACGCATAAAGTGACTGCCTCCGTGACGTCCGTCTGACAAGAACAACCAAATTTTCGAATGGGGGGGGGGGGGGGGGGGTGGGGGGGTGGGGGTCTACAGAAGGTCCAGTTGTGATAGACACGGTTCGCCACTGATAGGATCACAGTGCAGGTTTTGAATTTCATATGGACTGGTTTTGGATTTGTCCCCTGCGCTCCTGTCCTCTGAAAAGAGCGGTCAGAGCAGCAGAGGTTCCCATGCAGGGTAAGTTTACATATAGGCTCAAGATAGATAGATAGATAGCTGTTGGGTAAGGTATTGCCCTGTGTGTGTGTGTGTGTGTGTGTGTGTGTGTGTGTGTGTGTGTGTGTGTGTGTGTGTGTGTGTGTGTGTGTGTGTGTGTGTGTGTGTGTGTGTGTGTGTGTGTGTGTGTGTGTGTGTGTGTGTGTGTGTGTGTGTGTTAAAATAGGGTTGCCAAGCTTAACCCCTGATGAAATCTTTTATGGTCATCGTCAAACCCGGTATTTTGACGTTGTGTTTCTCCAATGTCGGTGTTGCAGAGGACGTAGACCAATCGTCTCGGGCCATCAACGCCACTTTAGGTTTCTGGCTAGCAGAGCGATTACTGGATGACTGAAGTCTCTTGGCTGTGTTTATTATTCATTCATTCCTTCTAAAAATATTGGGTTGCTTTCGGATTGTTAAAGAATGGTTTAAGTGAAGCACCACCGTTCCTTCTGCAGATGCATATCATTAAGGATCGTCTATCTGTACTTTGGGGTTAAATGATTCCAGGATTCCAGGCGTCCGTACTTTGGATGTCCGCGCTGGACAGGAAGTGGTCGGGGGCAGGAGAAGTGTGGAAGTGGACAGGCGGACAGGAAATGATTCATTTCATCTGTTGTTACAGAAGCACTCGAGGGGAGGCTTGTTTTACACAGCAATTCAAAGGAGTTTCCCTGTGTGTGTGTGTGTGTGTGTGTGTGTGTGTGTGTGTGTGTGTGTGTGTGTGTGTGTGTGTGTGTGTGTGTGTGTGTGTGTGTGTGTGTGTGTGTGTGTGTGTGTGTGTGTGTGTGTGTGTGTGTGTGTGTGTGTGTGTGGTTGGAGTGTTTAGGAAGTTGTTATGTTCGCACTATTCCCCCCCCACCTCCCCCACTATTTCCCCTGAAATGTAGAGAAGCGGTTCCTGTGTCCATTAATAACCACACACACACACACACACACACACACACACACACACATACATACATACATACATACATACATACATACATACATACACACACACAGTTCTATTCAAGACTGCTTATACTTACAGTATGTAAGATGACTTGGTCTAGTGTGTGTGTGTGTGTGTGTGTGTGTGTCATGCACCTGTCTGGCCCATGTGTGTGTCATGCACCTGTCTGGCCAATATTGCTGACTCACCTTCTCCCCTGGGTGAGGAGGGGGGAGCCAATTTAGGAAAGATTCACACACACACACGCACACGCACATGCACACGCACACAGACAGACACACACAAAAAACAAAAACACACACAGTCTCACACACACATACAAAGATACACACACAAAGATACACACACACAAAGATACACCCACACAAAGATACACACACACAAAGATACACACACACACACAAAGATACACACACACAAAGATACACACACACACACAAAGATACACACACACAAAGATACACACACACACACAAAGATACACACACACACAAAGATACACCCACACAAAGATACACCCACACAAAGATACACACACACAAAGATACACCCACACAAAGATACACACAAAACAAAAAACACACACCCACACAAAGATACACACACACAAAGATACACACACACACACACAAAGATACACACACACAAAGATACACACACACACACACACAAAGATACACACACACAAAGATACACACACACAAAGATACACACACACACAAAGATACACCCACACAAAGATACACACACACAAAGATACACACACACAAAGATACACCCACACAAAGATACACACACACAAAGATACACACACACAAAGATACACACACACAAACAAAGATACACACACAAAGATACACGCACACAAACAAAGATACACACACACAAAGATACACACACACAAAGATACACACACCCACACAAAGATACACACACAAACAAAGATACACACACACAAAGATACACACACACAAAGATACACACACACAAACAAAGATACACCCACACAAAGATACACACAAAACCAAAAACACACACATAACAATACACACGCACACAAACATACGTGTGTGTGTGTGTGTTAGTGATCATCATCCGTATACATCAGAATACCGATATGTCTTAACAGAGCCGGTGAGGGGGGTTAGGGCACCATTTCTCAGCCTACAGGTGAGGCTGTGGACCTCGGAGATCGAACCAAGTACCCTTCTCCGGCCGGGAGTCTTAATACGTACAGGATTACAGTGCAGGGTAGTAACTGTAATCCAGTAAGTTCAGTAAAGAAGTATGACAGTGTACTATTGGTGACACAGTTCTGATAGTGGCAGCACTCTGATTGGGATGCTGCGGCCCCCGGCGACGGCAGGGGGGGAGGAGAGGATGGTCGCGGTCCTTAATGATGGAGATGGCCTTATGGTCCCAAAAGATCTCCTTGACCCATGGAAAAGTACACCCGATGATCTTCGCCGTCCTCTGACCCTTCTTTGTATATACTTGAAACCAGCCAGCATGACATGCACATTGCATGTGCTCACATTAGCGATGTCGACAAGGTGACACCGCCTTGGTGTCGTGGACCACCGGGCTTTAGGACCCAGCGGGAGGGGAGGGAGGCGTTTTCCCGAGGGCTGGGTTACACACCGCCTGTCATTCGGGGCAGGATAAGAGCACACAGCTGCCTGGGTAGCATCTGTTCTACACACAAACACACACACACACAGACAGAAAGACAGACACACACACACACACACACGTACAGCTCTTTATACAGAGATTAATGGCGGAACACATGCAGCTCTGATGTAAGGGCACGAGAGGGGGGAGAGAGAGAGAGAGAGAGAGAGAGAGAGAGAGAGAGAGAGAGAGAGAGAGAGAGAGAGAGAGAGAGAGAGAGAGAGAGAGAGAGAGAGAGAGAGAGAGAGAGAGAGAGAGAGAGAGAGAGAGAGAGAGAGAGAGAGAGAGAGAGAGAGAGAGAGAGAGAGAGAGAGAGACTGAGCTCTCAGGAGCTGGCTCTGTCGGTCGGTTTGAACGTAGATTGTGATTGGCCGGGTGGCAGGGAAAATGGGTTGCGTATGAGTGTGTTTGTTGAGGGTCACGACATTTGACGAGTCATGATCAGGATGCATTGTGATGTCCTTGAGAAAGGGTTACCCTGAGGTAACCAGGATAGAGTCTCATCAGTTATGTTATGGATTCTTTTATTCATCAAAATCTTGTAAGACAAAGGCCCCAAAACACGTGAATATCTACATATGTGTATCGACATATGTGTATCTACGTAAATATACTCCATCTTAGTTAGTCCGTAGTATTTGGCTGTACCTAAAGGCACCACCAGATGGCGCTGTTTATACCGCTCTCCTCTTAAAATAGCCGACACTGGGCTACACCACTTCAACACTTGCTTTACTGTTAAAACAGAGACACTAAAACTAAAACTAAAACTGCCAGTTTAAGTTTTTTACAGTTATTTGCGTTTTTTTAACATTTGTTATTGACAGTGCTTTTAATACAGTCAGAAGTATCAATGTGCATTTCACTTATCCAATGCCGCTGGATAACGAGTTTAGCTGGTGTGACCTGGTAGTAGAGGTATACCTAACCCGGGGAGCCTGGTTGGTCCTAACCCTAACCCGGAGAGCCTGGTTGGTCCTAACCCTAACCCGGGGAGCCTGGTTGGTCCTAACCCTAACCCGGGGAGCCTGGTTGGTCCTAACCCTAACCCTAAGCCTGGTTGGTCCTAACCCTAACCCGGGGAACCTGGTTGGTCCTAACCCTAACCCTAAGCCTGGTTGGTTGGTGACTTTGCTGTGACCTCGTCCTTATGTTGTTTCGACAGGGCAACGCGAGACGCTACGCTAAATAGCAATCTTGTGTAACAATTCTACTTGCGTCTGCTTGTACACTTTATACGCCGCCTCTGCCTCTGTATACAGTTCATTCATATGTTTTAAAAACATCTAATAATAACACTAGTTGTAGTACATATAGTGCGCTATGGTATAATAGGGTAGTGTAATAATAGAAAGATACAGATAAGAATGTCATATTAGTTACATTTCAACACATTTCAGTAATCATACTATTTGTTTTGTTTTTCACGGTTATGTCAATTATATGTACGTATATATATATATATATATATATATATATATATATATATAGAGGCTTTCTGGTCAACTTTATAAGTGATATTTTGAAGCCGCTCAGCCAAGTTTAGTTCCTTGAAAACTAAACAACAGAACAGTTTTGAGTGGAAAGCGCTTTGCATTCCCCCCCCACACACACACACACACCAATACACACACACACATACACACACACACACACACATACACACACACACACATACACCAATACACACATACACACACACACACACACACACACACACACACACACACACCAATACACACACACACATACACACACACACACACACACACACACACACACACACACACACACACACACACACACACACACACACACACACACCAATACACACACACACATACACACACACACACACACACACACCAATACACACACACACATACACACACACACACACACACACACACATACACACACACACACACATACACCAATACACACACACACACACATACACACACACACATACACACACACACGCATACACCCATACACATACACCAATACACACACACACACACATACACACGCATACACCAATACACACACATACACACACACACATACATACACCAATACACACACACACACATACACACATACACACATACACACATATACACACATACACCAATACACATACAGACACACATAAACACAGAAAACCAAAAAAAACACAGACACACACACACAAAGACACACACAGATACACACAAAACCAAAAACAGACACACACACACACACGTACACACAGACAAATACAAACACACACACACAGTGTGTGTGTGTGTGTGTGTGTGTGTGTGTGTGTGTGTGTGTGTGTGTGTGTGTGTGTGTGTGTGTGTGTGTGTGTGTGTGTGTGTGTGTGTGTGTGTGGTGTGTGTGTGTGTGTGTGTGTGTGTGTGTGTGTGTGTGTGTGTGTGTGTGTGTGTTGCCACAGCCGGGCATGGCTCATATTTCTCAGTTGCCCTGCTTGGAGCGACAGGCACCAGAGAGAGAGAGAGAGAGAGAGAGAGAGAGAGAGAGAGAGAGAGAGAGAGAGAGAGAGAGAGGGGCTCTTTTACCCATTTCTACTGGCGGCCCTCCATTGACCACCTCCACCTCCACCTCCACCTCCGTCCGTGTCGTGGTTCTACGTCAAAGCCGGCGCGTTACAAAGGGATCTTTGAGGAATAACCACCTGTGGATTTCCAGGACTCGGGAGAGCCTGGAGTAGCTGTAGAGTGTGTGAGTGTGTGAGTGTGTGAGTGTGTGAGTGTGAGTGTGAGTGTGGGTGGGTGTCCGGGAAGACATTTCCCGCCGTGTGTGTGTGTGATTTTGACTCACTGTAAGCGCGAGGCTGTGGCGGGTGGAGGACGGCCGAGCCCCCCCACACAAAACACCACCTTTCCCACGGATACTTCTTACGTGCCCCCTCCTCTCAGACCGGGAGCCGGTCTCCATCGGTGTGGGGGTGCGCGGCCGCTAGCCGGCCGCCGGTCGTCCCTTTTCCCCGGTGGCCCGGTCGGGTGGGGGCGGGGTGCGCGTCTCCGCCCCCGCCATGATGATGAAGGAGTCGTCACTGCGGCGGGACCCCGACCTGCGCGGGGAGCTGGCCCTGATGGCCCGGGGCTGTGACTTTGTCCTCCCCTCGCGCTTCAAGAAGAGACTTAAGTTCTTCCAGCAGCAGCAGCAGCAGCAACAGGTCAGTGAGGGCTGTTGGATAGCAGTGGCGGCTAACGGCTGGCGACTAGCGGCTGCCGGCTAGGACTGGGCGACTAGGGGCTGCTGGCTAGCGGCTAGCGGCTAACAGCTGGCGACTAGGGGCTTCCGGCTAGCGGCTAACGGCTGGCGACTAGGGGCTTCCGGCTAACGGCTGGCAACTAGGGGCTAGTGGCTAGCGGCTTACAGCTAGGGGCTGCCGGTTAGTGGCTAGTGGCTGCCGGTCGGTGTGGTCTAGCTGTGGCGGTGATGCCAAACAGGAAGTTGGTGTGAGGGTCGCGTGCGAGCACGTGGGCCGCAAGAAGATGCGCGCGTATGGTACGATGCTCTACGACACAGCATACGTTACACCATACAATGCGGTGTAGTTATAGTGGAGAACACCAACAACAATCCCTCTCTCTCTCTCTCACTCTCTCTCTCTCTCTCTCTCTCGTCTCTCTCTCTCTCTCTCTCTCTCTCTCTCTCTCTCTGCCTCTCTCTCTATCTCTCTCTCTGCCTCTCTCTCTCTCTCTCTCTCTCTCTCTCTCTGCCTCTCTCTCTGCCTCTCTCTCTCTCTCTCTCTCTCTGCCTCTCTCTCTCTCTCTCTCTCTCTGAGAGAGAGAGAGAGAGAGAGAGAGAGAGAGAGAGAGAGAGAGAGAGAGAGAGAGAGAGAGAGAGAGAGAGAGAGACATGCCAGGGAAGACAAGCTATTCTGGGGCAGATACCGGGAGGTATTTTTAGGCCTGCAGGAATAGAGATAGAATGAATGAGGAGGAACACTGTGGTGGCGTTAGGGGGGGGGGTCCAGCTGCTTCACAGGCCACCTAAGGAGGCCTTTGTGGGCACCAAGTCTATACCCCTGAAGTCTAATTAAGTATGCATACACCAGAGTCCACCTCGCTCAATCAATCAGCTTATTAATAACTTTAACTTGGTAGTTGGTTGGATTTCTTTCTTTCTTTCTTTCTCCTAACTGTCTCCTTCCCGCTTTTCTTTCTCTAATGGCTGCTGTGTGTGTGTGTGTGTGTGTGTGTGTGTGTGTGTGTGTGTGTGTGTGTGTGTGTGTGTGTGTCAAGTCAAGTCAAGTCAAGTTTATTGTCACTTCACAGTTTACAGTTTAGTATAAAGCAGTGATGTGAAATTCTTGTGTGCAATACCCGACGACAGACAGCAGTTATAAAATAAGATAAAATAAAAATAGATAAAAAATAGAATAAAAAATAGAATAAAGAATATAAAATAAAAATAAAAAATGCAATTTATAAAATGCAAAAATCAGCACAGAAAAGAGCAATATATATATATAAATCAATGTAATAAAATATACATTGTTATATGTTATACGCCCTTGTTCAGCAGCCTGATGGCCTGACTGTGGAAGCTATCTCTAAGCCTATTTGTACGACACTTGATACTGCGGTATCGCCTGCCTGACGGTAATAGTGAGTAAAGTTCGTGGCTGGGGTGGGCAATGTCTTTTATAATTCTTTTGGCCTTGGCCACGCACCGCTGGTTGTAAATGTCCAGGAGGGAGGGGAGCTCACCTCCAACGATATACTGGGCCGTCCGCACCACCCTTTGAAGCGCTCTGCGCTCGAGTGCCGTGCAGTTCCCGTACCAGGTGGTGATACACCCTGTCAGAACACTCTCGATGGTGCCGTTGTAGAATGTTCTCAGGATGCGGGGGCCCATGCTGAATTTCTTCAGACGCCTGAGAAAATACAGGCGTTGTTGGGCCCTTTTCACCACGTGTGTGGTGTGCGTGGACCATGTGAGGTCCTCGGAGATGTGCACGCCGAGGAACTTGAAGCTGCTGACCCTCTCTACTGCAACGCCGTCGATGGAGATAGGGCTGTGCTCTCCCCTCTGCCTCCTGAAGTCCACGATCAGCTCCTTGGTCTTCTTGACGTTGAGGGCGAGGCTGTTCTCCTGGCACCACTGCTCCAGCGATCCGACCTCCTCCCTGTAGGCTGTCTCGTCGTCGCCGGCGATCAGGCCCATCACTGTCGTGTCGTCAGCAAACTTGACGATGACGTTGGAGCTGTGCATAGCCATGCAGTCGTGGGTGTAGAGGGAGTAGAGGAGAGGGCTCAGCACGCATCCCTGGGGGGCTCCCGTGTTGAGGGTCAGTGGCTCTGATGTGGTGCTGCCCATCCTCACCACCTGGCGGCGGTCCGACAGGAGGTTCAGTATCCAGCTGCACATGGATGGGGGTACGCCTAGACCTCTCAGCTTGGTGTCGAGCTTGGCAGGAACTATTGTGTTGAATGCTGAGCTGTAGTCCACAAACAGCATTCGCACATAACAGTTCTTCCCCTCCAGGTGGGAAAGGGCAGTGTGGAGGGCCATGGCAATTGCGTCGTCCGTGGATCTATTTTGACGATATGCAAATTGCCATGGGTCCAGCGTGGTAGGTAACACGGAGCAAATAAAGTCCTTGACCAACCTCTCGAAGCATTTGCTAACGATCGAGGTGAGGGCCACAGGTCTGTAGTCATTCAGGCATGTTACCTTGGTTTGTTTAGGGACAGGCACAATGGTGGATATCTTGAAGACCGCGGGGACAACAGCCTGGGACAGGGAGAGGTTGAAGATGTCTGCAAAGACTCCTGCCAACTGGTCTGCGCATGCTCTGAGGACGCGGCCCGGGATGTCGTCGGGGCCTGCCGCCTTACGGATGTTCAGCCGCTTAAAGGTGCGGCGCACATCCGCCTCCGAGATGCGCAGCTGGCTGGTCTCCCCAGTCGGTGCTGGCTTCGGCGGGCTGCCGTTTACGTCGAACCGAGCAAAAAATGTATTTAGCTCTCCTGGGAGGGAGGTAGAGGAGTTCTCTACACAACTGGTTCTCCCTCTGAAGTTCGTTATCTTCTGCAGCCCCTGCCACATACCCCTCGCATCGTGTTTCTTGAATTTATCTTCCACTCTGTCCTTATACTCCCGCTTGGCAGTGACGATGGTCTTACGGAGGTCGTAACGGGCTCTCGTATATTCCTCCGTATTCCCGGAACCAAAGGCGGCGTTACGCGCATGTAGGGCAGCGCGAACATCGCCGTTAATCTACGGTTTCTGGTTGGGATATATCCGAACCGACTTGGTCGGAACAACGTCATCTATGCACTTCTTGATGAACCCGGTGACCGACGACGCGTACTCGTTGATGTTATTGTCCGAGGCAACGCGGAACATGTGCCAGTCAGCGTGATCAAAACAATCCTGCAGCGTAGAATCTGATTGGTCCGACCAGCATTGGACCTCCCTCACAGCGATCGGTTGCTGCTTCAGTCTCTGCCTATAGGCGGGGAGTAGCTGGATAGAGCGGTGATCTGATTTGCCGAACGGTGGGCGGAGGAGGGCCTTGTAGCCATCACGGAAGGGAGTGTAGCAGTGGTCGAGGATCCGCTCGCCCCGTGTATTGCTCTTTATGTGTTGGTAGAACTTCGGGAGAACCTTCTTCAGGTTCGCCTTGTTGAAGTCCCCCGCCACGATGAGAGCAGCCTCGGGGTGGGCCGACTCCTGTTCGCTGATAGCCCCGTACAGTTCCTTCAGCGCTGTGTCCGTGTTGGCTTGTGGGGGAATGTAAACAGCGGTCACGGTTACCGCTGTAAACTCCCGAGGTAGCCAGTATGGACGGCACATAAGCATCAGGTACTCCAGGTCCGGGGAACAGAAAGACTTGAGGGGATGTACATGACTTTGGTTGCACCAAGATCTGTTTATCATGAGACATACCCCCCCTCCGCGATCTTTACCGGAGAGAGCCTTTGTTCTGTCCGCCCGGTGTACGGAAAATCCCGTCGGCTCGATAGCTGCGTCGGTAACCCCCTCCGACATCCATGTCTCCGTAAGGCAGATAATACAATTGTCCCTAGTTTCCCGGTGGAATTGAATACGAGCCTGTAGTTCGCTTAACTTATTGTCCAGAGACTGTACATTAGCCAGTAGAATGGTGGGTAGTGGGGGGCGATCGGATCGACATCTCAGCCTGACTAGCACGCCGGCTCGCTTCCCTCGCTTCCTCCGGCGACGCTTGCGCGTAATCGTGCCCAAAATGGACGGAGATAATCCAGCTGTGACTTCGGGCGGGACGTCCGAGCCGAAAGAATGAAAAAACTCCGGTAGGCGGCGAGCGACTGTCGATCTGATCTCCCAAAGTGTGCAGAAGTTATAAGTGAACTTGCTGCTAACATCCTGAACTAAAATACTTGCGATAAAAAGAATAAATAACAAAAAACTGCGTCGTCGTGCGGGAGCTCGCGACACGGCAGCCATCTCGTACGGCGCCATACTCCTGTGTGTGTGTGTGTGTGTGTGTGTGTGTGTGTGTGTGTGTGTGTGTGTGTGTGTGTGTGTGTGTGTGTGTGTGTGTGTGTGTGTGTGTGTGTGTGTGTGTGTGTGTGTGTGTGTGTGTGTGTGTGTGTGTGTGTGTGTGTGTGTACGTTTATAGTTTGTCTAGGTCACAGGATATTTACACAATTCTAATTGGTTTTGCACATTGGTGGTGTTCACAGAAGCATACAACCTGTAACTGGTGTGACTGACCCCTGACCCCCTGGGTGTCCCAGTGACCAAAATAACCTTTTACCTCCAAATGATTAGTGGAAAATTGTATTCGATATTATTATTGCAGTGATTTGAATTAGATTTGACAGTCAGTAAGGGCAGGGTTAGCACAACTAGAGCTTCTTGCTCAAGAAGATGATGCCTGCTGGTAAACTGTGAGCATTGTGGGGTTTCGAACCCAGAACCTTTCAGCTGGGTCTCGAACTCTCGAACTCAGGTCTCTACGACCTTGTACGACGCTATTCACCCCCCAGGTTGCTCAGAGCGTTGCATCCCGGAGAGACAATGTTCTGACTCCCACTCCTCCTCCTCCTCCTCGTCCTCCTCCTCTGCTCCTCCTCCTCCTCCCACTCCTCCTCCTCCTCCTCCTCCTCTGCTCCTCCCACTCCTCCTCCTCCTCCTCCTCCCACTCCTCCTCCTCCTCCTCCTCCTCCTCCCACTCCTCCTCCTCCTCCTCCCACTCCTCCTCCTCCTCCTCCTCCTCCCACTCCTCCTCCTCCTCCTCCTCCTCCTCCCACTCCTCCTCCTCCTCCTCCTCCTCCTCCTCCTCCTCCTCCTCCTCCTCCCACTCCTCCTCCTCCTCCTCCTCCTCCTCCTCCCACTCCTCCTCCTCCTCCTCCCACTCCTCCTCCTCCTCCTCCCACTCCTCCTCCTCCTCCTCCTCTGCTCCTCACAGGTCCAGTCCAAACCGGAGAAGAAGCCCGGCACGCCTCCCCCGGCCCCGGGCCCCCGCTCTCCCAGCCCCCCCGCTGCCCTCCCTGCTCCTCCCCCGTCCACCTTGGCCGCGGTGGTGTCGGTGCCCCCGGCTTCCCCCCGGCCGTTGTTCGTGCCCCCTCCCCCGTCTGCCCTCAACATTCCCAGGTTCTACCACCCCCGCGGGCTGCCGGCGGCGGGCCCGCCCCCCGACCACGACGCCGCCATCGCCGCCGCGGAGGCGGCGTTCACGGAGTTCGAGGAGGAGAAGGCCGACATCTACGAGATGGCCAAGGTCGCCAAGGTCAGTGCGGGTCACACATGTGCGGTGTCACAGCTGGAAGAGCCACACGCACACGCCCTCTTTAAGGACCCCCTGGGGACCACGCCCTCTTTAAGGACCCCCTGGGGACCACGCCCTCTTTAAGGACCCCCTGGGGACCACGCCCTCTTTAAGGACCCCCTGGGGACCACGCCCTCTTTAAGGACCCCCTGCCCCTGGGGACCACGCCCTCTTTAAGGACCCCCTGGGGACCACGCCCTCTTTAAGGACCCCCGGCCCCTGGGGACCACGCCTCTTTAAGGACCCCCGGCCCCTGGGGACCACGCCCTCTTTAAGGACCCCCGGCCCCTGGGGACCACGCCTCTTTAAGGACCCCCGGCCCCTGGGGACCAGGCCCTCTTGTGGTCGTAGACGATGACTCTCCACCCTTTAACATCCCACTTGCTGCACTGTGGATGCTTTTAAAAAAGGCCTAAAAAAACACATCTTTTTAGAATAGCCTTTCACTAGATTTTTAAACCCCCCCCCCCCCCCCCCTTGTTGCCATGCCGGCGTAAACGTCGCTGCTTTTATTCTGTTGTTTTATTTCAACCGTTTTTACTCTGTAGCACTTTGAGTTTTGTCTACTCAAATTAAAAGTGCGCTTATAAATACAATTAATTATTATTATTACTTCACAACCTCCTGCCTTGCTGACTTTCCTGAAGTGGACATAGCAATATATAGATGGAGAAAGAGGAGAAATATGTGTTTATTAAAGGTTTGTTCCATTCTATAAATTAATATTAATAATATTTTTGGAATAGATCTTATCGAATAAAACATTTAATTTCATGCGATCCACTGCAGTCAGTTCACAAAGCATATCCATGTTGAATGCATTTTTCACCTTCCTTTCAGTTCACACAATGGCAGATTAATGAATTGTCTTCCCTTTTTTTGCCGCATTATAGGATCTGGATGTGTAGTTTGTGTGTATTAATTGGTGTTGATCTATGTATCTTTAAGGGTGCGTGTTGTGTTGTTTCACAGGCGTGTGGATATCCCCTCTACTGGAAGGCAGCGCTGTTTAACGCCGCGGGGGGAGAGCGGACGGGCTTCGTCTCGGTCCACTCCTTCATCGCCACCTGGAGAAAGTGAGTCCCGCCTCCGACCTCTCCATTCCTCACTGCTCGTCTGAGTCTTGGGTTTTATGTTAACCTCCGTTGGGATGTGGTATCATGTCTTTATCTCTAATGCTACACTTGAACTCTACGCTCCTTCTACTCTCTTCTTTCAATGCGGTCCTCTCTCTCTCTCTCTCTCTCTCTCTCTCTCTCTCTCTCTCTCTCTCTCTCTCTCTCTCTCTCTCTCTCTCTCTCTCTCTCTCTCTCTCTCTCTCTCCTCTTGCCTCTCCTCATCCTCCTTCTCCTCTCCTCCTCCTCCTCATCTTACTCCTCTCCTCCTCCTCATATCCGTCCCCATCCTCTCCTCCTCCTCATATCCGTCCCCATCCTCTCCTCCTCCTCATATCCGTCCCCATCCTCTCCACTTGCAGGCTGTTGCACAGTTGCAATGACGACTCGTCCATGTTCCTCTGCCTGCTGGCCAAGCCCAGCCGGAACTACCTGGAGCAGGAGGACTTCATCCCACTCATGCAGGTACAGACCTGGCCAATCAGCCAACCCATCGTTTGCAGATGGAGGGCACAAAGTGTTGAGTGGAGATATATGTATATATATATGTATACACTGGATTTAAGTTACTGGATTTTTTTTGTTTTTTGAGGGTTGATGTGCATTCAAGCCCAATGGTTTAAGGATTTAAGCGATGCTATCTAGGAAGGTTAATAAGGCTAACTTTTGTTGGTTTACCGTTGGTACAACCCTGTCCTACGCCCTCCAGGGACTTGAATGCATCTTTTATGTGAAGCTAAAAGCATACGCTCACCCTAGTAGTCTTTTTGACGTTTTTTTTGGTGAATCCAGCCCGACACGAGGAACAGTGCTATGCAGCTTTGGGTGTATGGTCCGCGGTACACGATAGTTGACTGTCCACCACTGTACATTGTTGATAAATCTTTGATTCTTTTCTCAAACATTTAGCTCCACACTGTTTCCATAAAACTGTTGCCCGGACGTCGTTCTCCATGTCACTTCCTGCCCTCTGTCTGAAGCTCGCACCACGCGGGTGTCACATGACCGCAAACAACCGATCAATTAAACGGTCAACCAACTGTCAATAATTCAAACCGATCCACACCTGGGCTCACATGCACATTGACACACGTTCAAGACACACGCTAACCAAATATGATCAAAAAAAGGATGAAACGGATGGAAAAAACTGAATTGTAAATGAATGTAATGAAAGCCGATAAAGGTGATAAAACACGGACGAGTCAATGCGCTCTTCAAATGATCTCCACTAAAACGCTCTTCTCCCTGTTCAGGATATAGTGGACACCCACCCCGGGCTGACCTTCCTCAAAGATGCGCC
>CM051016.1:26856588-26869088 GCA_027704905.1 Muraenolepis orangiensis
CTCTGTGTGGTCGGAATGCTGGTACCGCTGGTACCGCTGGTACCGCTGGTACCGCTGGTACCGCTGGTACCGCTGGGACCGCTGGTACCGCTGGTACCACTGGTACCACTGGTACCGCTGGGACCGCTGGGACCGCTGGGACCGCTGGTACCGCTGGTACCGCTGGTACCGCTGGTACCGCTGGGACCGCTGGTACCGCTGGTACCACTGGTACCGCTGGTACCGCTGGGACCGCTGGTACCGCTGGGACCGCTGGTACCGCTGGGACCGCTGGTACCATTGATACTGCTGGTACTATTGATACTATTGGTACTATTGATACTGCTGGTACTATTGGTACTATTGGTACTATTGATACTGCTGGTACTATTGATACTGCTGGTACTACTGGTACTACTGGTACTATTGATACTGCTGGTACTATTGGTACTATTGGTACTATTGATACTGATGGTACTATTGATACTGCTGGTACTATTGGTACTGCTGGTACTATTGATACTGCTGGTACTATTGGTACTATTGATACTGATGGTACTATTGGTACAGCTGGTACTATTGATACTGCTGGTACTATTGGTACTATTGGTACTATTGATACTGCTGGTACTATTGATACTGCTGGTACTACTGGTACTATTGATACTGCTGGTACTATTGGTACTATTGGTACTATTGATACTGCTGGTACTATTGATACTACTGGTACTACTGGTACTATTGATACTGCTGGTACTATTGGTACTATTGGTACTATTGATACTGATGGTACTATTGGTACTGCTGGTACTATTGATACTGCTGGTACTATTGGTACTATTGGTACTATTGATACTGATGGTACTATTGATACTGCTGGTACTATTGATACTGCTGGTACTATTGGTACTATTGATACTGATGGTACTATTGGTACAGCTGGTACTATTGATACTGCTGGTACTATTGGTACTATTGGTACTATTGATACTGCTGGTACTATTGATACTGCTGGTACTACTGGTACTATTGATACTGCTGGTACTATTGGTACTATTGGTACTATTGCTACTGCTGGTACTATTGATACTACTGGTACTACTGGTACTATTGATACTGCTGGTACTATTGGTACTATTGGTACTATTGATACTGATGGTACTATTGGTACTGCTGGTACTATTGATACTGCTGGTACTATTGGTACTATTGGTACTATTGATACTGATGGTACTATTGATACTGCTGGTACTATTGGTACTGCTGGTACTATTGATACTGGTGGTACTATTGATACTGCTGGTACTACTGGTACTGCTGGTACTATTGATACTGATGGGACTACTGGTACTATTGATACTGATGGGACTACTGGTACTATTGATACTGATGGGACTACTAGTATAACCGGTTCTACTGGTCCTGCTGGATGTGCCGATGAACGGTGTAATGTAACCTTCAGCTCAAAGCACACACTACCATTGGGTTTTAGTTTCTGCTTGTGAAGAGATTTGTGTGCCTTGCTTGCACTGTTCAAAACATATGAGTCTATTTGTGCTTTTACTAAAGATAACTAACTAACAAGCGACTGGCTTGAATTCACATACAGGTTGTTAATAAGCAGGTAGTCGGCGTCTCGCTCAAAGGGTTAAAACCAGTGTTTATCTCTCTCTCTCTCTCTCTCTCTCTCTCTCTCTCTCTCTCTCTCTCTCTCTCTCTCTCTCTCGGTCTCTCTCTCTCGGTCTCTCTCTCTCTCTCTCTCTCTCTCTCTCTCTCTCTCTCTCTCTCTCTCTCTCTCTCTCTCTCTCTCTCTCTCTCTCGGTCTCTCTCTCTCTCTCTCTGTGCAGCATTGAGTACTGGTTCCGCTGCATGGACGTGGACGGGGACGGGGTTCTGTCCATGTTTGAGCTGGAGTACTTCTACGAGGAGCAGTGCGAGCGCATGGAGGGTATGGGCATCGAACCCCTGCCCTTCCAGGACCTGCTCTGTCAGATGCTCGACCTGGTCAAGCCCGAGAGCCAGGGTCAGTCTCCCTACGACCCGCCCCTCTATCTATCCTTCCGGAGCTCTTCCCCCTTTCTTTTCTGTCCGTCCGTCTTGTCCGTCCTGCTGTAGTGCCTCCCTCCTACCTTCTCTAGTCCCACATGAGGGATGGATGTGTGTTACATGTGCGGTGGTTTGTTATGTAGTCAACTCGTGAGGGGAAAGGGCGGATGTCCAGGACAGTGATGATTTGATAGGGTGCTATCTTATACATCCATTAGGTTATATATGTGACAGGAACATTTGCAGATCGGCCCTGCGACTCCTTCCAGACACTGTTTTATTTTAAACTATGATTGGACATTTTTTTAGGGGCGGCCGGGATGGAAATATCTGACAAAATGGGGTCTAAAGCCCCTTCCCTCCTTCTCTTTCTTTGTGTCTTCCTTCATTTCATCTATCCTTGCATCCTTCATTGTTCCCTGCTTCCATCATCCATCAGTCATTGATCCCCTGTCCTTCCTTCCTTCCTTCCTTCCTTCCTTCCTTCCTTCCTTCCTTCCTTCCTTCCTTCCTTCCTTCCTTCCTTCCTTCCTTCATCCCTCCCTCTTTGTTCCGTCCATCCTTTCTCCCGCCCAACCTCCCTCCCTCCCTTCCTTCCTTCTGTCCATCGACCCTTCCGTCTTCCGTTCCTTACATCCTGTCTGTGTTCAATAAAGTACCATCTGATCTCTCCTGACATCGCCTCATGCCTGATGACGCCGTGTAATGGTGGTGTGATGATGTGTGTGTGTGTGTGTTTCCCCCCTCCGGCCCTGCAGGTAAGATCACCCTGAGTGACCTGAAGCGATGCCGGATGGCTCACATCTTCCTGGACACCTTCTTCAACCTGGAGAAGTACCTGGACCACGAGCAGAGAGACCCCTTCGCCGTGCAGAAGGTCCGCTCACGTCCACATGAACACTGACTGGATGGCTGAATGTGTCCCTTTTTCCTATTATGGGATGGCTTCCTTGTTCCTTCTACCATGGCAACTATTGTTTTGTTTAAAATCCATATCCTGTACGGAAACGGGAAAGTCCCGTGCTGTACTGTATGTCGTTTGAAAACCCTGCACACACTGATGTGTGTGTGTGTGTGTGTGTGTGTGTGTGTGTGTGTGTGTGTGTGTGTGTGTGTGTGTGTGTGTGTGTGTGTGTGTGTGTGTGTGTGTGTGTGTGTGTGTGTGTGTGTGTGTGTGTGTGTGTGTGTGTGTGTGTTTCAGGACATTGACAGTGAGGGTCCCGAGCCGTCTGACTGGGATAAGTACGCATCGGAGGAGTATGAGATCCTGGTAGCGGAAGAGACTGCTAACGAGCAGCTACACGATGCGTAAGATACACACACACACACACACACACACACACACACACACACACACAGATATACTTACCGTATTTTCAGTAAGTCGCGCTTTTTTGTGCTGTCCGGCGGGTCCTGCGACTTATACTCCGAAGTGACTTATATCAGTTTTCTTTCTGATTGCGTTCAAACTTCGGCAAAGAGATCAAATCATCTCACGTGACTACTCAACCAATCAAATCGCTGCAGTCAGTGAGCGAGCAGATCACACACACACGCGCACACGCACACGCACACACACACACACACACATACAGACGGAGAGAGAAACAGGCGGAGTCGTTTCACATGGAGTGCTCTAAAAACAGAAAGGTAGACAGTGTAAACTCCTCCATGTTGGTTCTTCAGTTCAAACCCAGTTCAGTCTCATTTGTTCCGTGGTGACTATTAAAAGCGGCACTACGAGATAAAGCACACATCTTTTGAGCAGTCACACCCACTCAAAATACAATTAACAATCCAGGAGCCCAATATGATCGATTTGTATTGACCGGTAGCTTTTGTCAGTGCTGCCGGCATTTCTGCTTCACACACATCGCACAGAGAAAAGTCTCATGTATTGCATCATCTGAACGGCTCTTCTGATCGGCCGTTTTTTTGAGAGCTCCGATCGATCGGAGTTAATATCGGCCGATAATGACCGGCTGCCGGCATCCCTACTATCAACGGAGCAGTTACGTCTCCAGTTACCCAGGGACACTTACATCTTCTGGCTGGTAAATGCGACTTATAAACCAGAGCGACTTATATATGGGGTTTTTCTTAACGACAATTTTTGATAAGAGTGACTAATACTCAGGTGCAACTTATAGTCCAGAAAACGAGGTATATAATTACAGACACACTCACACACACATGCAGATGTACATAAACATATACTGTGTACATATACAGTATATATATATATATATACAGACACACAGGTCCGAAAACAAAAACAAGCATGAATAGATACAACATGCACACTCACACTCGCACTCCACAAGCACCGGCATGCCAAACCAACACACACACACACACACACACACACACACACACGCTGTGTTCCAACATGCAGATATATGCATGTTGGAACATCGTGCATGTAACCTAAAACATATGCAGGAGCTGGCTGACAAATGCAGAATCACACACACACACACACACACACACACACACACACACACACACACACACACACACACACACACAGCTGCAACCTCAGTGTATCGTTTCACACAATGGGCACGGGCCAGAAAACTGTGTGTGTGTGTGTGTGTGTGTGTGTGTGTGTGTGTGTGTGTGTGTGTGTGTGTGTGTGTGTGTGTGTGTGTGTGTGTGTGTGTGTGTGTGTGTGTGTGTGTGTGTGTGTGTGTGTGTGTGTGTGTGTGTGTGTGTGTGTGTGTGTGTGTTGCTGCTGCTGCTGCTGCTGCTGCTGCTGAGCTGGGTACGTGTGCTCTCTCTCCGCAGGTCCTTCGATGACGACTACGAGTCAGACGAGCTCCAAGTCCCGGGAGATCCCAGGAGTAAGATGGAGAAACTGGTCATTTCCGACCTCACCGCGTGAAAAAAAGAAAATGAAATAAACACCTCCAATCTGGGACCCCACTAGGAGGAGGACCTCCCCCGCCCCCCCCCCACCTCCCCTCCCCAGAAGCCCCCCCCCTGCGACCTGGGACACAGGAGGCACAGAAGATGTTTAGAAACCCCCCCCCCCCCCCCCCCCCCCATTGTGTGTGTGTGTGTGTGTGTGTGTGTGTGTGTGTGTGTGTGTGTGTGTGTGTGTGTGTGTGTGTGTGTGAGGTGTATGACACTCTTCTGGTGCAATAATACTTCTGTTTTCAAACAGAGAGAGAGAGAGAGAGAGAGAGAGAGAGAGAGAGAGAGAGAGAGAGAGAGAGAGAGACCGAGAGAGACCGAGAGAGACCGAGAGAGACCGAGAGAGAGAGAGAGAGGAGGGGGGGGGGAGAGTGAGTCCTTCTGATTGTGTATAAGCTCTGGGAGACTTGAGAACAGACCAAGAGGAACGGCCCACTCGGTGGTTCCAGGGTGGGGGGGTTTCTCTTCCAGGGTGGGGGGGTTTCTCTTCCAGGGTGGGGGGGTTTCTCTGTGTACCGACAATCTGGCGAGGAGACAATCGTATTTTTCCCTATTCGACGTGCATCATTGTGTTGGCGTTGGCCTTCGTGCTCCAATCGCACCACAGAACCTTTCAGCGGAGACGCGGTGAACGGACGGACGGACACTTCCCCCGCCAAGAAAACGACGATCTATCGCCGTTCAAATCCCCTCCCCCCCTCCACCCAATCACTGCCACCTTGTGGCCACTGCAGGCGGGGACTCGTGACGCGCCGGTCGACCTGCAAAGGGCGAAGGTCCCGTGGGTGCGAACGGACGGCCCGGTTTTTCTATTCTTAGGAGATGTTATCGCCACGCGCTCCGGAATCCCTTTGTGGTGGTGTGACGTGTCGTGGCTCGGGAACCTGTCTGGGGGGGGGGAAGAACGCACGAGGGAACCGGAATGTTCCAAACACATGGACACACGCACACACACACAACTACCGTCACCTTCTGTCTTCTCAGCCTGGTATGTTCATTCTGTAAATAGAACATAACATTTGAAAGAAAAATATACAAAACTAAGGACGAAAAGAACACACACACACACACACACACACACACACACACACACGTGCGCGTTAAACTCTCTGGTAGAGCGGTCCATGTGTTTCCAGCCCTGAGGCTGCGAGGCCGTCTGACGTGAAGACACTTGTGTGTCTGAGGGAGCGTCTCTCTTATTTGCGTTGAGGGTGGATGTTTTAGTTTCCATGCGTTCTTCTGCTTCTACCCGCCTCTCTCTCTCTCTCTCTCTCTCTCTCTCTCTCTCTCTCTCTCTCTCTCTCTCTCTCTCTCTCTCTCTCTCTCTCTCTCTCTCTCTCTCTCTCTCTCTCTCTCTCTCTCTCTCTCTCTCTCCCTCCCTCCCTCTTGCAGTCATACTACATACATACAGTACATACATGCAGTGTTTGTGTGTCCCCCTTTCGCCCCATGGCTTGTTAAAACCAAACTCCAACCCCCCGCTCGGCGCCGGGTGAGCCCCCGCTCGGCGCCGGGTGACCCCCGCTCGGCGGCGGGTGAGCCCCCGCTCGGCGCCGGGTGAGCCCCCGCTCAGCGCCGGGTGAGCCCCGCTCAGCGCCGGGTGAGCCCCCGCTCGGCGCCGGGTGAGCCCCCGCTCGGCGCCGGGTGACCCCCGCTCAGCGCCGGGTGACCCCCGCTCGGCGCCGGGTGAGCCCCCGCTCGGCGGCGGGTGAGCCCCCGCTCAGCGCTGGGTGAGGCCCCGCTCGGCGCTGGGTGAGCCCCCGCTCAGCGCTGGGTGAGGCCCCGCTCGGCGCCGGGCGAGCCCCCGCTCAGCGGCGGGTGAGCCCCCGCTCGGCGCCGGGTGAGCCCCCGCTCGGCGCCGGGCGAGCCCCCGCTCAGCGGCGGGTGAGCCCCCGCTCAGCGCCGGGTGAGCCCCCGCTCGGCGCCGGGCGAGCCCCCGCTCAGCGGCGGGCGAGCCCCCGCTCAGCGGCGGGTGAGCCCCCGCTCAGCGCCGGGTGAGCCCCCGCTCGGCGCCGGGTGAGCCCCCGCTCGGCGCCGGGCGAGCCCCCGCTCAGCGGCGGGTGAGCCCCCGCTCAGCGCCGGGTGAGCCCCGGTGCGATCAGACGCTCCCGTTTGCTGTGTTGTTGTGTTACGCTGTTGACGTTCGTCCTACTCTCCGGGTTTTGTTGTTCGAAAAACTGTTTTATTAAATTATAACTGTTCTTTTTTTTGGGTTTGAGTATTATTGATATTATATAAAAAATATGATCACGGTTCTGTTATTTTGAATGTATGTACTCTTTCATACCCTGCTGCGCATTGGTGTGTGTGTGTGTGTGTGTGTGTGTGTGTGTGTGTGTGTGTGTGTGTGTGTGTGTGTGTGTGTGTGTGTGTGTGTGTGTGTGTGTGTGTGTGTGTGTGTGTGTGTGTGTGTGTGTGTGTGTGTGTGTGTGTGTGTGTGTCCGCGTTGCATATAAATCTCGGATCTAGGGGCGTGTGCCTAGCTCGGAACGCGCAACGCTCCGTGCTAGCGGTTGCCACGGGAACTATGTTCTCAGGGGTTGACAAAGTTTGCTCTCTTGTGTAACTCCTTTAATTAGCAAGGGGAAAACTCTTGTCCTCGAGGGCTTGGAGTTCACTGGCTCTTCCTGCATAACACACACACACACACACACACACAGGCAAACGTACACACAGATACACACATTCAGACACACACAGACACACACACACAGGCATTCACACATGCACACACACACACACATAGACAGACGAGTGAGAGGAAGTGGACTCAGAAGGCCTGGAGGGCAGCTCACCCTAACCCTTCAGTACCACCTCTCACCCTAACCCTTCAGTACCACCTCTCACCCTAACCCTTCAGTACCACCTCTCACCCTAACCCTTCAGTACCACCTCTCACCCTAACCCTTCAGTACCACCTCTCACCCTAACCCTTCAGTACCACCTCTCACCCTAACCCTTCAGTACCACCTCTCACCCTAACCCTTCAGTACCACCTCTCACCCTAACCCTTCAGTACCACCTCTCACCCTAACCCTTCAGTACCACCTCTCACCCTAACCCTTCAGTACCACCTCTCACCCTAACCCTTCAGTACCACCTCTCACCCTAACCCTTCAGTACCACCTCTCACCCTAACCCTTCAGTACCACCTCTCACCCTAACCCTTCAGTACCACCTCTCACCCTAACCCTTCAGTACCACCTCTCACCCTAACCCTTCAGTACCACCTCTCACCCTAACCCTTCAGTACCACCTCTCACCCTAACCCTTCAGTACCACCTCTCACCCTAACCCTTCAGTACCACCTCTCACCCTAACCCTTCAGTACCACCTCTCACCCTAACCCTTCAGTACCACCTCTCACCCTAACCCTTCAGTACCACCTCTCACCCTAACCCTTCAGTACCACCTCTCACCCTAACCCTTCAGTACCACCTCTCACCCTAACCCTTCAGTACCACCTCTCACCCTAACCCTTCAGTACCACCTCTCACCCTAACCCTTCAGTACCACCTCTCACCCTAACCCTTCAGTACCACCTCTCACCCTAACCCTTCAGTACCACCTCTCACCCTAACCCTTGTGAGTGTGCTGAACCTCTGGAGTTTTTGGGGGTTTTTTTGGACAATGTTTTGATGGTTTGTTGCTGTGCCGCTGTGTGGCTTATGTGCGTGTAATGGTCATGGCTGGGGTGTGTGTGTGTGTGTGTGTGTGTGTGTGTGTGTGTGTGTGTGTGTGTGTGTGTGTGTGTGTGTGTGTGTGTGTGTGTGTGTGTGTGTGTGTGTGTGTGTGTGTGTGTGTGTGTGTGTGTGTGTGTGTGTGTGTGTGTGTGTGTGACATCATCGGCATTGGTGTTGGCGGTTTTTCACGGGCGTGATGGACTTTCAGGCCCAGGAACCACCAAAAGAGATTCTAATAAGCAATACATCGTCACTACTAACACTATACTACTACTACTACTACTACTACTACTACTACTACTACTACTACTACTGCTACTACTACTACCACTACCACTACCACTACTACTACTACCACTACCACTACTACCACTACTACTGCTACTACTACTACTACCACTACTACTACTACTACCACTACTACTACTACTACTACTACTACTACTACCACTACCACTACCACTACTACCACTACTACCGCTACTACCACTACTACTGCTACTACCACTACCACTACCACTACTACCACTACCACTACTACCACTACTACTACTACTACCACTACTACTACCACTACTACTACCACCACTACCACTACCACTACTACTACTACTACTACCACTACCACTACCACTACTACTACTACTACTACCACTACTACTACCACTACTACTACTACCACTACTACCACTACCACTACCACTACTACTACTACTACTACTACTACTACTACTACCACTACCACTACCACTACTACTACTACTACCACTACCACTACTACTACTACCACTACTACTACCACTACTACTACCACTACTACTACTACCACTACTACCACTACTACCATCACTACCACTACTACTACTACTACCACTACTACTACCACTACCACTACTACTACTACTACTACTACTACTACCACTACTACTACTACTACTACCACTACTACTACTACTACTACTACTACCACCACTACCACTACCACTACTACCACTACCACTACCACTACCACTACCACTACCACTACTACCACTACTACTACTAGTACTAGTACTAGTACTACTGCTATTGCTATTGCTACTACTACTACTATTACTATTACTATCATTACTACTACTACTACTACTACTACTGCTGCTGCTGCAACTAAACTACTACTACTACTACTACTACTACTACTACTAGGTCAAAGCAGAAAACTATCTCTTGTGCCCGTCGATCATTCATCAATACGCCATCGTCCCTCTTTCTCAGTACGACAACGCGCTCAATAAAATAAAATCTATTTATTTTTGTTAATTGTAAATGTTCCTAAAATTGTTTATGATGGCCATCACCTGTGACCCCTCTTAGGGGTCGAGAACCACAGTTTGGAAACCAAACGGCTGTACAGGACCGGCAGAGACGGATTTTACACACACACACACACACACACACACACACACACACACCTGTGCAACCTTAGGGGACAGGTCCGTCTTTAACTGGGTCATACGGGGTAGGAGAGACTGGATTCAAATGTGTTGCTTTACTTTCTTAACTTCTTGTCTTTCTTTTGTTTTTCTTATCTTATCTTTTCCTTCAAAAGTGTCCCTCCTTCCCCCCCCCCTTCTCCAGAGTGATCTATCCTGTTCTTGCTTTACTTTGAAGCAAAATTAAATAAATATTTTAAGAGAATGCTTTGTCTTGATCTAATAGCTAACCCAAACATATACAGAGACCACACACACCAACACACACCACACACACCACACACACTCACACACACACACCAACACACACACACACACACCACACCCACACACGCACACCAACACACACACACACCACACACACCAACACACCAACACACACTCACACACACACACCACACACACACACACACACACACCCCACACACGCACACCACACACACACACACACACACACACACACACACACACCACACCACACACACATTTGTGCAAAAGCAGTGCATGTTCTATTAAGAGCTGGTAACACCAGCCCTAATTGCTTGAATATGTGCCCAGCATCCTTCTGAAGAACAGCCGAGGAATCCAGCCAGCAACCTCCAGCTTGCGTCTTAAACAATTATTGTTGTTGTTGTTGTTGATCAATTTATACACACACACACACACACACACGCGCAGTTCAAGGGGACAAACTATGTGGGCACACTGACTGCACTTAAGTCAACACAGCCGAGGTCATCGAGGCCTGCCGCTGCTGCCGCTACCGCTGCCGCTACCGCTGCCGCTACCGCTACCACTACCGCCGCTGCTGCCGCCGCCGCTACCGCTGCCGCCGCCGCTGCCGCCGCTGCCGCCGCTGCTGCCGCTGCCGCCGCCGCTACCGCCGCCGCTGCCGCCGCCGCTACCGCCGCCGCTACCGCCGCCGCTGCCGTTACCGCCGCTGGCGTCATATCAGCGTTGTTATGGCAAAGCGGCCCAAAGCGAACGGGTGGGTCTCTGGGGAGTGTCATTGTGTGTCATTGTTTTATTGATGGAAAATGACCAGGTGGGGGGGGTCTGAGTCTAGCTAATCAAACCCAGTCATCCCTCCCCTCTTCCCCCCCTTCCCCCTTCCCTCCCCTCTATATATATATATATATATATATATATATATATATATATATATATATATATATATATATATATATATATCTACTTATATATATATATATATATATATAAGTAGATATATATATATATATATCTACTTATATATATATATATATATATATATATATATATATATATATATATCTACTTATATATATATATATATATCTACTTATATATATATATATATATATATCTACTATATATATATATGTAGATATATATATATCTACTTATATATATATATATATATATATATATATATATCTACTTATATATATATATCTACTTATATATATATATATATATATATTTACTTATATATATATATATATATCTACTTATATATATATATATATCTACTTATACATATATCTAAAGTAGATTTCAGAATGACCTATACATGTTTTTCTTACTCTATGGTGCCCCCACATGGTCAACGTCAGCAACTGTGTGTGTGTGTGTGTGTGTGTGTGTGTGTGTGTGTGTGTGTGTGTGTGTGTGTGTGTGTGTGTGTGTGTGTGTGTGTGTGTGTGTGTGTGTGTGTGTGTGTGTGTGTGTGTGTGTGTGTGTGTGTGTGTGTGTGTGTGTGTGTGTGTGTGTGTGTGTGTGTGAGAGCATTCCCCGTCACCGAAAGATTCCGCTGCGTCGCCGTCGCTGATGTTTGCGGTCGCCATGGCAGCAGTGTTGACCTGCTCGTCCTATCGGCTACCCTCCTATCTCGTGTGTGTGTGGTTGCCCCCGGATACCTCCTCCTCCTCCTCCCCCTCCCCCTCTTCCTCTTCCTCTTCCTCTCCTCCTCCTCCTCCTCCTCCTCGCTGTCCCCGCCCACCTTCTGACATTAGTAGTAAGACTACTTCCTCTTTAGCGTGGAGGTGGCGGTTCATTGGAGGGCTTCTAGGGGTGAGGAGTGTTTCTAGGGGTGAGGAGTGTTTCTAGGGGTGAGGAGTGTTTCTAGGGGTGAGGAGGGCTTCTAGGGGTGAGGAGTGTTTCTAGGGGTGAGGAGTGTTTCTAGGGGTGAGGAGTGTTTCTAGGGGTGAGGAGGGCTTCTAGGGGTGAGGAGGTTCGTCGGGGCTCGCGCTCTTCGGCGTTTAGACGCCGAGGAACAACAACAATGGCTGCTTTGTGTTTGGGATTATTGTCCTAAATCCAACACACTGTACCAAGAATGCTGTTGTTTTTGGCCCATGGTCCCATATTGTGAGTCTAAAGTGCCTGTGGAATCCAGCTCACGATTGGAAGGTCGGAGAGAGAG
>CM051016.1:26897519-26907519 GCA_027704905.1 Muraenolepis orangiensis
GTACAAGGGCAGCTTGGGCACAGCCCACAATGGATACAGGTGAACCATTGTGAACATTGCATAATTCCCTTGAGCGATGCTGCTATATAGTATATTATATAGTATATTATATAGTATATTATATAGTATGGGCGGCAGTCTAGCTCAGGAGGTAGAGCGGTCGCCTCACAACCGGAAGGTTGCTGGTTCGATCCCCGGCTCCTCCTAGCAAAAACTGTGGAGGTGTCCTTGAGGAAGACCCTAACCCTAACTGCTCCCCGGGCGCTGTACGAATAGCTGCCCACTGCTCCTAATACTAGGATGGGTTAAATGCAGAGAACATGTTTCACTGTATGTCTTCATGTATGTGACCAATAAAGAGGATTCAATCCTCACGATTTGTTTGTTTATTTGTTGTATATTATATAGTATATTATAGTAAATACCAGCGGTTCTCAACTGGTTAGAAACAACACAAAGTGCAGCAAAAGTGCAACTCGGGCTAAAAACGCCTTCATGCTTTGTGATGAAGTTTCAAGATGAAGTTTCAAGAATCTAAATTGAACTGAAATGTGAAAGAAAAATACTCTTCTTGAATTAAATAAAAAAGGTAGACATATCTTTATTACAGGTGGATGTATATATGACATCACGGTTCACACACCCACTCATAATGGCCCCGCGACACACTTTAGGGTCACGGCCCACCAGTTGAGAAACACTGGTATATACAGTATATATATATCTATATATAGATATATATATAGGGCTTGTACATGTCACATGGCATGGAGGCCTTTGTTGGTGTATTGTTAGTGTTTGTGGAGGGTGACGTCCACAGTATAAAGAGCTAAGTAGTTTTCTCTTTGTCAAGTCTTATCCGGGTATCGGATACTGCAGATACTGTGTCTCTTTACCTACTGTAGCCTACTGTATACGGCCATTGTTGTAATGTACATATACAGTATGGATGGATATTGTCTGCTAGGATGTAGAGCAGGATAGACACCCTTGATATCTCCCCTAGGGGATATTTGTGCGCGCAATCGAATGCAAGACACTTATAGATTACAGTGAGACACACAGACGCACGCAGACACACAGACGCACACGCTCAAACTCAGACTAGACTCTGCATGTACTGTCAGTATAAGAAGAAACAAACCTAAACAAACAAATAAATAAAATAAATATATAAAAATACAAATATTTCCTTTTTTCAATTTTTATTTTTTGATTGCAGCAACAAATCGCACGGCCCCTCGCTGGGGTCTCTGGGGTCAGGGGGCGGAGTCAGCCCTGGAGGGGGCGGAGTCAGCAGCCCTGGAGGGGGCGGAGTCAGCAGCCCTGGAGGGAAGAAGCCAGAGAGGAGGCTCAGAAGCAGCCCCCGGAGCAGTGAACCAGAAACACACACACCAGGTACACACACACACACACACACACACACACACACACACACACACACACACACACACACACACACACACACACACACACACACACACACACACACACACACACACACACACACACACACTTTGACCTTTCACTTTTTTCTTCTTACTTTCTTTCTTTACTCCGTGGAACAAATGCCTGGAGAGGTGGACTGTCTGGAGCCGCCTGGGGGAGGCTAGCATCTCAAATGTAAAGAAAGGACGTCTGTCTGTCTCCAGACAGACAGACGTCCACCCAGGAGGGGACCCCAGCGTCTGTCTGTCTCCAGACAGACGACTGGGTCCCCTCCTCCTCTGGGGGACCCTCCTCCCTCTGGTCCCTCCTCCCTCTGGGGTCCCCTCCTCCCTCTGGGGTCCCCTCCTCCCTCTGGGGTCCCCTCCTCCCTCTGGGGTCCCCTCCTCCCTCTGGCCAACCTCGGTACTGCGGCCGGCGGCACCTTCTCTACCAGGGCTGACATCAGAACCACAGACAGTAGTACTGCAAAAGTGTCCAGCAGCGCTCATGGTGCACTTTTTACAAACACCAATTGATAAATATGAATTATTTTAAAAAAAAAGCGATAAATAAACAGGTCAATACAATTAGCGGTATCAAATAGTACGGAATTTAATAGTGCTATGAATACTACAAACCGCCCAGCGAGCGCTCGCAGAACAAACTAAATGTGTCAAAGGTTTGCAGGTTGCAGGTTTCCCCGTCCACCTGTGTGTGGGTTTGGTGTCACCCACTCCCCTCACGCTCCGTCTCCCACCTGAACCACCATGGGATTCCTCCCTCCTCCCTCCTCCTTCCTACCTCCTCTCCTCCTTCCTCCCTCCTCCCTCCTCCTTCCTACCTCCTCTCCTCCTTCCTCCCTCCTCCCTCCTCCCTCCTCCTTCCTCCCTCCTCCCTCCTCCCTCCTCCCTCTCCTCCCATCTGCTGGACTGCATGGTCCCTGCAGGTCGCACCCCCACCTCACATTTACCTTGAAGTAACCACCACCACCGCCACCCCCACCTCCGCCACCACCACCACCACCACCAACCACCACACCACCCACCCCCACCCCCACCCCCACCTCCGCCACCACCAACCACCACCACCACCACCCCCACCCCCACCTCCGCCACCACCACCACCCACCGCCGCCACCAACCACCTCCGCCACCACCACCACCACCACCGCCACCAACCACCACCACCACCACCGCCCACCCCCACCTCCGCCACCACCACCACCACCACCCCCACCCCCACCCCCACCTCCGCCACCACCACCACCACCGCCGCCACCAACCACCTCCGCCACCACCACCGCCACCACCACCACCACCACCACCACCACCCCCACCTCCGCCACCACCACCACCACCTCTGCCACCACCACCACCACCGCCACCAACCACCACCACCCCCACCCCCACCTCCGCCACCGCCACCACCCCGCCACCACCCCCACCTCCGCCCCACCACCACGCCACCACCCACCCCCCCCCCACCCCCCACCCCCCCCACCCCACCACCCCCCCACCCCACCACCACCCCCCCCCCCACCCCCCCCACCACCCCCCACCACCACCCCACCCCCCCCCCCACCCCCGCCCCCCCCACCCCCACCCCCCACCACCCCCCCCCCCCCCCCCCCCCCCCCACCACCCCCACCACCCCACCACCACCCCCACCCCCCCCCCCCACCCCCCACCACCCCCCCCCCACCCCCCACCCCCCCACCACCCCCCCCCCCCCCACCCCCCACCCCCCACCACCCCCCCCCCCCCCCCCCCCACCCCCCCACCACCCCCACCACCCCCCCCCCCACCCCCCCCCCCACCACCACCCCCCCACCCCCCACCACCACCCCCCCCCCCCCACCACCCCACCCCCCTCCCCCACCACCCCCACCCCACCACCCACCACCACCCCCCCCCCCACCCCCCCCACCGCCACCACCCCCCCCCCCCCCACCTCCCCCACCCCCGCCACCAACCACCACCACCCCCACCCCCACCTCTGCCACCACCACCACCACCGCCACCAACCACCACCACCCCCACCCCCACCTCCTCCACCACCACCGCCACCAACCACCACCACCCCCACCCCCACCTCCGCCTCCGCCACCGCCACCACCAAACACCACCACCCCCACCCCCACCTCCGCCACCAACCACCACCACCAACCACCACCACCCCCACCCCCACCACCACCGCTACCAACCACCACAACCCCCACCCCCACCTCCGCCACCACCCCCACCCCCACCACCGGCACCAACCACCACCACCCCCACCCCCACCCCCACCTCCGCCACCACCACCACCACCGCCGCCACCAACCACCTCCGCCACCACCACCGCCACCAACCACCACCACCACCACCACCACCCCCACCCCCACCACCGGCACCAACCGCCACCTCCGCCACCACCACCTCCTCCACCACCAGGGTGTGGGTGTGGCTGAGTCTTCGGGGTGGAGGGGGGGGGGTTGTCTAGGTAACCACATAGCTGAACCCGTCCCGAGTGCTATCGGCTTTCCTCACACACAATATGGACCTTGTTGGGAGATGGGGGAGGGTGGTGGAGGGGGAGGAGGGGGGGGAGGTGGAGGGGGAGGAGGGGGAGGGGGCACATACCTGTATAGTCGCGCTCGGGATGAAGGATCCCTTTGAGCACTTCAGACAGCACATGGCTTCAAGGGGCACGCACACACACACACACACACACACACACGCTCACACACACACACACACACACGCTCACACACACACACACGCGCCGCGCTCACACACGCAGACACACACACACACACACACACACACACACACACACACGCACACACACACGCGCGCGCTCACACACGCAGACACACACACACACACACGCTCACACACACGCGCGCGCGCACACACACACACACACACGCTCACACACACACACACGCTCACACACACGCGCGCGCGCACACACACACTCTCACACACACACACACACACACGCTCACACACACGCGCGCGCACTCACACGCACGCACGCACACACACACACACACACACGCTCACACACACGCGTGCGCACGCACGCACGCACACGCTCACACAAAGTACACACAGACGACATATGCAGACATGCCACACATAGGCACATGTGCGCATGTGTGCACACACACACACACACACACACACACACACACACACACACACACACACACACACACACACACACACACCTGCGGTTCTGTACTTCCTGATGATATAGCTCAGACATTTGTCCCAGTTGTTAAGTTTGTGGTTGCATGTGTACACACACGCACATGCATACACGCACACACACACACACACGCACAAACACACACACACACACACACACACGCACATGCATACACGTGCACACACACACACACACGCACAAACACACACACACACACACACACAGTGGCGAGTCTACCCAGACGATGACAGGATAAAGCCGCCCCAGGGACATTACACTACCCTCTCATTGGAACTGTCACCCCTTTTTAAATGTTGGTATGGTCCAGCCCTGCTCTGAGCTGCACTCATGGGCTGTTCCATCTGGTGAAGGTGAAAGGGGGCGGGTGGAGGAGGGGGGGGGGGGTGGTGGAGGAGGGGGCGGGTGGTGGAGGAGGGGGGGTGAATAGTATTTACTACACAACAACATCACAGAATGCAAAATGCAAGAGGGACATGCTTTGGATTATTTGCACTTTCTCTAGGACTCGTCCGAGGTCAAAGCAGGACATGAAAGAGACTAACAGAGAGAGAGAGTTGCAGGCTTAAACACACACACACACACACACACACACACACACACACACGCACACACGCACACACACACACATGCAAGGCTGTGGTGTATTGGATAGTGTTGAGTGCTCAACAGAAGATGGATTGTTTGAGCAGAGGAGACTCGGGGAAGAAGACTGAGAAGAGATTGGAAAGATCTGAGACTACTGGGTTCATGTGGTTCTTAAATACAGTAGTACACACACACACACACACACACACACACACACACACACACACACACACACACACACACACACACACACACACAGGAGAGGAGCCTGTCAGCATGTTGTCAGTTTTGGGTCTACCCGGGTCGCAGTACTGCGCTGGTGATCAGGCCGAGTCAGCACACATGCACACACACACACATTAACACGCACACACACACGCACACACATTAACACGCACACACACACATGCACACACATTAACACACTAACACATACATGTACATTAACACATGCAAACACACACACACACACACACACACATCCATGTATATGTACACACACACACACACACACAAACTTCCCCTGTGACTTTGCTTCCTGCAAAACAGTCCGAGAGCATGAGGGTCTGCAGACAGGGGGGGGCTATGAGAGGAGCAGGAACTGCAGATATAGGACCACCTTTCATGAACAAAGGGGGGAGGGAGAGAGGGAGGGAGGGAGGGAGGGAGAGGGGATGGATCGAGCGGCAGTTAGAGTACGAGACTTTAGATTATTATTCCAACTGCATTGGCCAAACGCATTGGAGCCAACCGAGAATACCACACACACACACACACACACACACACACACACACTATCTCTCGCACTCGCACTCTCTCTCCCTCCCTCTCTCTCTCTTTCTCCCATACTCTCTCTCTCTCTCTCTCTCTCTCTCTCTCTCTCTCTCTCTCTCTCTCTCTCTCTCTCCCTCTCCCTCTCCCTCTCCCTCTGTCTCTGCCTCTTCCCGTCTCTCTCTCTCTCTCTCTCTCTCTCTCTCTCTCTCTCTCTCTCTCTCTCTCTCTCTCTCTCTCTCTCTCTCTCTCTCTTCCCCTCTCAGAACTGGGCTCCCTGCACTGAGCAGAAACAGATGTGGGCCCCGGCCTCCACCGCTCTCCTCCATCTTGGCTCTGCGTCGTCACCCCCCCCCCCCCCCCCCCCCCGCACTCAGAGCAGAAACAGATGATCCGTTCTTCCGCCTCCATTTTGGTTCTGCTGTCGGCGCCCTCACCCCCGGCCAATGACAGCGGTGATAACCCAGGATTAGAAAACAATAGGAAGAAGAACACACCTCTAGGCCGGCATGGCCGACATCACCTCTTTTTTTTTTTTTTTATTGTTTTATTACGGTGGTTTATAGGAAAAAACTCTTTTTCGTGTGACGTGCAGCTTTGGTGTAACTTTGGTGTTTTATTTCTTAAGTCTTTATGGGCGGTTTGAAGGAGGAATGCGGGTCGAGGCTCCACTTCAAAGGGGCCCCCAGGAGCCCGGGACCACTCCACAAAATCCCTAACTGTCGGAAAAAAGGCCGCTTGTTTACGACTTCCTGTTGATAGTGTGGTCTGTGTGTCGCGTCCCAGAACAGAGCGTTCTCCCTCTGGAACCCCATTATTTAGTGGTTTCTGTGCACACAGACATATCTATATATATATATCTATATATATATAGATATATCTATAGATATAGATATAGATGTATCTATAGATAGATATATAGATAAAGATAGATATATATATGTTTAGAAACACTGCACACTGATACAGATGGGGGGTAGGGGGGGAGGGGGCAAGACACAAGTCACATTTTTCGGTGACTTGTGACATTCCCGCCCCCCTGGTTACCTCATACGACCTTTGACCTTGGCATGACTAAGCCCTCTCGCCCCGGGGCGGCGGTCTGTCCGTCGCTATGGCGAGGAGGAGGAGGAGGGGGGGCAGCGGGAAGTGTGAAGGCTCTCCCCACCCTTTCCTCTTGCCACTGTTTTGGCCCACGTCGCCTTGGCAACCATTCCTTCCTCCACCCCCCCCTCCTTGCATGGCCAAATATGGTTACGAGGCTCTTAGGGGTGGGGTAGGAGGTGTGTGTGTGTGTGTGTGTGTCAAAAGAGAGAGGAAAGGTGGAGCTGTGGCAGAGAAGAATAGGAAGGGTGGGCGGAAGAGAAAATTAAAGAGAGAGAAACAAGGATACCAGCAGCAGGAAGTCCCTCCCATCCATATCCTGTATGAATGCACCAGGGGTGAGAAGGGAATTGCTCCGGCCAATCACAATGCCTACAAGCCAAGCCTGCTCCACCCACTGGGGGAACGGCGTTAGACACACTTACACCTCGGGACAATTTGAGAGCCAATTGAACGTAATCAAAGCAAATCAAATGCGTTGTCATCTTAAATAGATTTTTGTTAGGTTTTGAACTTCAAGATATGTCTTTGTACAGGATACTGTAATAAAATAAATAGTAAATAGTTCATAATAAACCCTAACCCTAATAGGATGTGTTGCTTTGTATGAATTGCAATACTAATCGTACCTTGGTGGTTTATTCTGCGAGCAGGAATCTGTTTCTGTACACACACACTGTATGTCTTAGTGTACTAGTCTAGTGTACTATGTAGTGTACTAGTCTAGTGTACTATGTAATGTACTAGTCTAGTGTACTATGTAGTAATGTAGGGAAGCCTGGTCTTTCTGAAAAGTTCTGGGCTGTCCGGGTCAGCTGGGGTCAGGGTTCCAAGGTCTGCTGAGCTCACCTCCCACAATCCTTCACTCTCTGGCCTGGCAGGTTGTGGTCACGGACATGCACATGCGTGCATGCACACACACACACACACACACACACACACACACACATATGTATGTGTGTGTGCGTGCGCGTCTCTGCAGATCTAAGATCTTTTTCTCTCCTCTTCTTCTCCTTCTCCTTCTCCTTCTATGTCTTTCTTTCCACCAGAATGTCGGTACCAAATCTGGTTCTATTTGTGTTTGGATGTTTTAATTGGTCGCCTTATCCCCCTCCTCCTCCTCTTCCTCCTCCTCCTCCTCCTCCTCCTCGTCTCCTCCTCCTCGTCTCCTCCTCGTCTCCTCCTCCTCCTCCTCGTCTCCTCCTCCTCGTCTCCTCCTCCTCGTCGTCTCCTCCTCCTCCTCCTCGTCTCCTCCTCCTCCTCCTCCTCTGTCTCCTCCTCGTCTCCTCCTCGTCTCCTCCTCCTCCTCCTCCTCCTCCTCCTCGTCTCCTCCTCCTCCTCGCCTCCTCCTCCTCCTCCTCCTCCTCCTCCTCCTCCTCCTCCTTGTTTGTAGAGAGCTGACGGTTCTGTGATTTGTGTTGAGTGATTTTATGTAAATGATTCAATAACAACCTTTAACCTCTCTCTCTCTCTCTCTCTCTCTCTCTATCCATCTCTCTCTCTCTCTCCCCTCTCTCTCTCTCTCTCTAATCCTCTAAACCAACCGGCGTCTGGCCATGAGAACCAAACTTTTGCCATGACAACCGCAGCTTCAAGCAGGTCCCAACAATTCAGTGTGTGTGTGTGTGTGTGTGTGTGTGTGTGTGTGTGTGTGTGTGTGTGTGTGTGAGCCCAGCTGTTGAGCAGATGGAATGCGCACTATGCACCAGACCAGAATGTGCTGGAATTCGTGGTCTGTGCCCTCGGATTCTCTCTCTCTCTCTCTCTCTCTCTCTCTCTCTCTCTCTCTCTCTCTCTCTCTCTCTCTCTCTCTCTCTCTCTCTCTCTCTCTCTCTCTCTCTCCTTCTCTCCCTTCCTTCATCCTTCTCTTCTCGCCTAGATTGTCTTTGTTCCTCATGATTAGAGCACACACACACACTCACACACAGCCCTCTGGCTGTGGGGGTGCACGGACGGTCGTTAGCACATTTTTTACATTTTTTACACCCTAAATGTATTTTTTTGTCCCAGAAAAGGAGGAACTTGTGCCAGACAACACACACACACACACACACACACACACACACACACACACTTAACGGCTAACACATGCACACATACAAACACACTCTCACATTCACATCAACGTACTTGCTAGACACCCGTAGACATTAACCGTAGACGCTAACACATACACACATACTTACATGCTGACACATACACCTACACACACGCCAACACACACACACACACACACACACACACACACACACACACACACACCACACACACACACACACACACACACACACACACACACACACACACACACACACACACACACACACACACACACACTTACAGACTTAACACATATGCACAAAGACTTGCAGGCTGGCAGAGTCCAAGATTTTCGAAGCTTTAATGCCAAGTGCAGTGGAATTCTTTCTCCTTGTTCTGGCAGACTGACTGACTGGCAGACAGACAGACAGACAGACAGACAGACAGACAGACAGGCTGACTGACTGACTGACTGAGTACAGTCAGGAATACAGACAGACTGGCAGGCAGACAGACAGGCGGGTGAACAGACAAACAGACAAGCAGACCGGCAAGACGGACAGACTGGCAGGTGAACAGACCGACAGACAGACTGGAAAGACAGACCTACAGACAGACAGACAGACAGACAGAGTGGCAGGTGAACAGACAGACAGACAGACAGAGTGGCAGGTGAACAGACAGACAGACAGACAGACAGACCTACAGACAGAGTGGCAGGTGAACAGACAGACAGACAGACAGACAGACAGACAGACAGACAGACAGACCTACAGACAGAGTGGCAGGCGGCAGGTTTAGGACTTTATGACCCACAGATTGTGTCATAAAGGAGGAATGTGGTCCCTCTCTAAGT
>CM051016.1:26920019-26922519 GCA_027704905.1 Muraenolepis orangiensis
GCCGCGCTCAACGACATCGGCACCAGGTCCGGGTCTCACTCACTCACTCACTCACTCACTCACTCACTCACTCACTCACTTTCTCTCTCTCTCTCTTTCTTTCTCCCGCCCCACACACACACACACACACATTATACATCTGTGCTTATGTCTCCGTGACCAATAACTCTCTCTTGTCCTTGGGTTCTGTCAGTGCTTTGCTCGTCTGCTCGGCGCCATTAGCTCACACAGAGAGCCAGAGAGACACAGAGAGACACAGAGAGAGAGAGACACAGAGAGACACAGAGAGAGAGAGAGAGAGAGAGAGAGAGAGAGAGAGAGAGAGAGAGAGAGAGAGAGAGAGAGAGAGAGAGAGAGAGAGAGAGAGAGAGAGAGAGAGAGAGAGAGAGAGAGAGAGAGAGAGAGAGAGAGAGAGAGAGAGAGAGAGAGAGAGAGAGGAGATACAGAGAGACACAGAGAGAGAGAGACACAGAGAGACACAGAGAGAGAGAGAGAGAGAGAGAGAGAGAGAGAGAGAGAGAGAGACGAGAGAGAGAGAGAGAGAGAGAGAGAGAGAGAGAGAGAGAGAGAGAGAGGAGAGAGAGAGAGAGAGAGAGAGAGAGAGAGAGAGAGAGGAGATACAGAGAGAGAGGAGATACAGAGAGAAACACAGCAAGATACAGAGTGACACAGAGAGACACAGAGAGACAGTGAGTCACAGAGAGACAGTGAGTCACAGAGAGACAGTGAGTCACAGAGAGACAGTGAGTCACAGAGAGACAGTGAGTCACAGAGAGACAGTGAGTCACAGAGACAGAGAGACAAAGACAGACAGAGAGACGCACAGATGGAGATCAAGAGACAGAGAGGGTCAGAGGAAGATGAGAGGGAAGAGAGCTGGAGAGATGAGATGAGATGAGAGAGAGGGATGGAGAAACTAGGATATATGGAGATGGAGGGAGAGAGGTGGAACGATGGAGAGAGATTGGGTATAAGACAGATAGCGCCAAGGAGAGATGGATAGTGAGAGAGAGACATTAAGAGAGAAAGATGGAGCTGCAGAGGGTGAGTAATGGAGAGATGACTGCTAATGTATTTGGACCCCTGTCACACATTGTCAATTAAAATCTCACCGCTGCTTCAAACTTCCCTATAATGAGCCTGGTCCCCTCTCTCCCTCTCTCCCTCTCTCCCTTTCTCTCCCTTTCTCTCCCTCTCTCCCTCTCTCCCTCTCTCCCTGTCTCTTACTATTTCTCTCCCCTCTGACTTATGATTCTCTGTCGCTCTCTCTCTCTCTCTCTCTCTCTCTCTCTCTCTCTCTCTCTCTCTCTCTCTCTCTCTCGCGCCCTCTCTCGCCCTCTCTCTCCATCCTCCCTCTCTCGCGCTCTCTCTCCATCCTCCCTCTCTCGCGCTCTCTTTTTCTCTCCCCTCTGACTTATGACTCTCTCTCTCTCTCTCTCTCTCTCTCTCTCTCTCTCTCTCTCTCTCTCTCTCTCTCTCTCTCTCTCTCTCTCTCTCTCCTCTCTCTCTCTCTCTCTCTCTCTCTCTCTCTCTCTCTCTCTCCCCTCTGACTCATGACTCTGGCCCTTTCTCACCCTCCACCATGCCCTCCCCCCTCCTTTACACACACACACACATGCACACACTCAATGTGCCCTGGTGTGAGCAGTGATTTCACTCATGATGTGTGTGTAGTGTGCGTTAGTGTGCACTGTGGCCGGGGAGTGTAGTGACTAGGGACTACAGATTGTGTGTTGAGACGGAGGTGCGGGCTTAGCTCTATATACCTACTCTGCCGGTTAGAGAGCAGCTGAGTCCCCCGTGGACAAAGCGTTCCGCTAAAGTGACTAAGAGTCAAAGATAGGGAATTTACTGGAAGGTTTCAGTCCCACCACCTCAGGAGACACTTGGCAGTATCTCTCTCTGCCTTCTTATCACTGTCCTCCATGTCTTTCTCTTGACGGATGTGTGTGTGTGTGCGTGTGTGCGTGTGCGTGACTGTGTGTGTATGTATTTGAATGTGTGTGCACGCACGGCTATTTGTGTGTGTGTGTGTTTGTGCTTGTGTGTTTGAATGTGTGTGCGTATGTGACTATAACTGTGTGTGTGTGTGTGTGTTTGAATGTGTGTGAAAAATGTGTGTGTGTGTGTGTGAGTGTTTGCTTGTCTGTTAGAATATGTGTGTGCATGCGTCACTGTGTGTGTATATGTTTGAGTGTGTGTGTGTGTGTGTGTGTGTGTGTGTGTGTGTGTGTGTGTGTGTGTGTGTGTGTGTGTGTGTGTGTGTGTGCCTGCCTGACTGCGTAACTGTGAATATGTGTGTGTGTGTGTGTGTGTGTGTGTGTGTGTGTGTGTGTGTGTGTGTGTGTGTGTGTGTGTGTGTGTGTACTTGTCTGTTTGAATATATGTGTGCCTGCCTGACTGCGTAACTGTGAATATGTGTGTGTGTGTGTGTGTGTGTGTGTGTGTGTGTGTGTGTGTGTGTGTGTGTGTGCAGTGGCTTCAGCCCGGATGTGGTGTT
>CM051016.1:26930019-26937519 GCA_027704905.1 Muraenolepis orangiensis
GGTGTTGGGATGGGGAGGTGGAGGTGGAGGTGGTATGAGTGGTGGTGGTGGTGGAGGCGGGGACTGGCTCCACAGCAGGAGTTGTTTGAGGGGCGCTCCAGCGATGTGTCCGACCCTCCCCACTCCGCCGTTATCTGGGTCACCGGTTGGCGGATTCTAGGAAAAATGATTGGACGGCGCTCATAATCGCTGTCATAATAGAGAGACTTTTTGTCTGTATTTATAATTTGCGGGTGATGTGTTCAAATCAGCTTCTGAATTTCTTGCTATCAGTTCACTTTTTTACAGGGAAAAAGAACCCATTAAAACAGACTTTGTACCGTTAGTCCTTAGAGGAACTATCGCTACTCCTGTTTCATAGTAATAAACACAAACACATTTCAATTTGAATAATGTTAATACCACTTATATACTTTTAAACAGATGGTAATTTTATTCTAATTGGATTTTTACTCAACTTGACAGCATTTATACTTTTCAAGTAATTGATCCTTAAAGCGTTCAGAAACAACAGCAACACTTATGACCTATGACCTATGACCTATGACCTATGACCTACCTACGACCAGGCGACCTCACCCCATACAACCCGTCTAATGACCTACCTACGACCAGGCGACCTCACCCCATACAACCCGTCTAATGACCTACCTACGACCAGGTAACCTCACCCCATACAACCCGTCTAATGACCTACCTACGACCAGGTGACCTCACCCCATACAACCCGTCTAATGACCTACCTACGACCAGGTGACCTCACCCCATACAACCCGTCTAATGACCTACCTACGACCAGGTAACCTCACCCCATACAACCCGTCTAATGACCTACCTACGACCAGGTGACCTCACCCCATACAACCCGTCTAATGACCTACCTACGACCAGGTAACCTCACCCCATACAACCCGTCTAATGACCTACCTACGACCAGGTAACCTCACCCCATACAACCCGTCTAATGACCTACCTACGACCAGGTAACCTCACCCCATACAACCCGTCTAATGACCTACCTACGACCAGGTAACCTCACCCCATACAACCCGTCTAATGTCAGCCTATTAGGCCTCAAACTTACTGGTCATGTTGTCACGGTTACGGTGGTTGGCAGGGGGCGTGGCCAACGTGTGGCCACGTGTGCTGGCGGCGCACACACACCTGTCGGCTATATCCGCGTCTAATTGTTAATCCCCTCACCTGGGGTCTATAGACCCCGGCTGCCCGTTACCCCGGTGTTAGGTCGTACGTTGTTCATGATAAGTCGGACATTCTGGACGGAATCGCCACGTTGATGTCCCGGAGATCCAGATCCCGATCCCTTACCTGTCCCGCGTCACCCGCCTGTCTCGCGTTACTCTCAATACGAGCTCCCCGGTCATTATAATTACCTGTCTGGTACCTGTCGCTACTCGACCTCCCGGTACCCTGACCCCTGGCCTGTCCCTGATCACTCTCTTGTGTTGTTTGTGTTGTGCTTTAAATAAAGCTTTGTGTTATAGCTCCACTGTCTTGGTCTGCGTTCTGGGTCCCACCGAACAATCCCACTCGTGACACATGTTTAAAAAACTGTCTATATTACAAACGCAACTATAATGTACACCTAGATTGACGAAAGAATGACAAAGACCTCAAATCAATTTGACTATTTAATGAACAACAAAACGAACAAGTTGACGATTGAGCAAAACCTTGTTAGTCGTACAAATCTAGGCTATTTCAAAACACCTGTAACATCTGTAGTCCGTTTTAACATAGGCTACATGGCATCACATTTACCCTGTAGGCTACCAGGAACCTTTTAGCTTTCTCCTTAATTTCATTGTGGCAAAGTCCTCTGAGCCGAGCTGAAACCAAAGGTGTCTAATGTGTCTTTGCAGCTTGCAATAAGCATAAGATCATGACTCTCTCCTCCTCCAGACGACTCCGCACTGATGTTTTCAAACCATTCTGAGGGAGAAGCCCCTCTCTGCTGGTCGCTTGACATGGGCACAACACAGGCCCTTTAGCCCGAGTGGCCCAGTCGGTACAGCTCGCTGAACTCACACATTAGCACTTGGCAAGCTGTCGCAAACATTAAAGCCCCATAGCCGTGGAGCGCTAACATTAAAGCCCCATAGCCGTAGAGCGCTAACATTAAAGCCCCATAGCCGTGGAGCGCTAACGTTAAAGCCCCATAGCCGTGGAGCGCTAACATTAAAGCCCCATAGCCGTGGAGCACTAACATTAAAGCCCCATAGCCGTGGAGCGCTAACATTAAAGCCCCATAGCCGTGGAGCGCTAACATTAAAGCCCCATAGCCGTGGAGCGCTAACATTAAAGCCCCATAGCCGTGGAGCGCTAACATTAAAGCCCCATAGCCGTGGAGCGCTAACATTACAGCCCCATAGCCGTGGAGCGCTAACATTACAGCCCCATAGCCGTGGAGCGCTAACATTACAGCCCCATAGCCGTGGAGCGCTAACATTAAAGCCCCATAGCCGTGGAGCGCTAACATTACAGCCCCATAGCCGTGGAGCGGCCATCACTGCACCTCATCTCGTCGGGCGGCGTGACGTCATGAGAGGAGCGGCAGCTGATTGGTCACTTCATTCGGTCACTGTGGCAGCTGATTGGTCACTTCATTCGGTCACTGGCAGCTGATTGGTCACTTCATTCGGTCACTGTGGCAGCTGATTGGTCACTTCATTCGGTCACTGTGGCAGCTGATTGGTCACTTCATTCGGTCACTGTGGCAGCTGATTGGTCACTTCATTCGGTCACTGGCAGCTGATTGGTCACTTCATTCGGTCACTGTGGCAGCTGATTGGTCACTTCATTCGGTCACTGTGGCAGCTGATTGGTCACTTCATTCGGTCACTGTGGCAGCTGATTGGTCACTTCATTCGGTCACTGTGGCAGCTGATTGGTCACTTCATTCGGTCACTGTGGCAGCTGATTGGTCACTTCATTCGGTCACTGTGGCAGCTGATTGGTCACTTCATTCAGTCACTGTGGCAGCTGATTGGTCACTTCATTCGGTCATTGTGGCAGCTGATTGGTCACTTCATTCGGTCACTGTGGCAGCTGATTGGTCACTTCATTCGGTCACTGTGGCAGCTGATTGGTCACTTCATTCAGTCACTGTGGCAGCTGATTGGTCACTTCATTCGGTCATTGTGGCAGCTGATTGGTCACTTCATTCGGTCACTGTGGCAGCTGATTGGTCACTTCATTCGGTCACTGTGGCAGCTGATTGGTCACTTCATTCGGTCACTGTGGCAGCTGATTGGTCACTTCATGACCAAAACCCAACATTATTACCGGACATTTTGACCGGCAGGTTTTTAAATTACCGTTTTTTTATAATTTTTAATTAAAAAATGGTAAATACCAACGGAAACCCTGATATACATACATATACAGGTTCTACTTGTCCATGTGGCTGTGTGCTTATAATCTGTGTATGTTTTAGATCTATATTGCACACTCACACTAATACAAAAAATGTGTGTGTGCTTGTGTGTGTGTGTGTGTGTGTGCGCGCGCGTGTGTGTGCGGTGCGTGCGTGCGTGCGTGCGTGCGTGCGTGCGTGCGTGCGTGCGTGCGTGCGTGCGTGCGTGCGTGCGTGCGTGCGTGTGTGTGTGTGTGTGTGTGTTTCCAGGGAGTCAGTGGAGCGTGGCGTACAGCGGCCCCGCCACACAGTGTGTGTGTGAGCGCCTGGCCCCCGGAACGGCCTACAGCCTGCGTGTGTGCAGCATCAGCACCGGAGGACACAGCCCTGTAAGACACACACACACACACACACGCACATGCCGCACACACACACACGCACGCACGCACGCACGCACGCACGCACGCACGCACGCACGCACGCACGCACGCACGCACGCACACACACACACACACACACACATAACAGACATAACACACACATAACACACACAGACATAACACACACATAACACACACAAGTCAAGTCAAGTCAAGTCAATTTTATTTGTATAGCCCTTAATCACAGTTATAGTCTCAAAGGGCTTCACATGCCACATGTTTACATACACATTTACACACACATAACACGCGCGCACACACACACACAATTAGGAGTACAGCAGTGGGATATACATTAAACACACACGACACCAAGACCTGGGTATGAAAGTTAAAGACAAATAATAAAGCACTAAGTTAAGAGCAATTGATAAATATACAATAGGTTTAGACAGAATCTGAGTGAGATATAAAGGAGTGTTGATCTATTCGTCAAGGGGATTCTGAGGAGGGATCCAGATATGCATACAATTAACTGAGATGGCTTAGCCTTTGACTGAGAGCTAAAGACAAATACATCCTCATAACTTAACCTTATTCTCTATGTTCCCTTAACTTAAATTGAAACTGTGCACACAATACTTCTACGACTCACACTACTACTACTACTCATAATAATAAGAATTATTATTATAATAATAAGCAGAAGAATAATACAGGAACCTTGGATATCCCCTTTCTGAATGGCGGAAGACGCTTTACAGAGTGAACACACAAAATAATTGAATCGTTTCCTTTTCATGAAAGCGCCTGCAGTGGGAAAAGCATCTCATACCATCTCAGACGCCGTCCAGTCGTTACAAACGCATCATCTCAGAGCCGCCAGCTGTGTCTCCTCAACGCCAGCGAACACACACACACACACACACACACACACACACACACACACACACACACACACCGTCTCGTGGCGCCACACGTCACACACAAATGAAAACCGTGGGAAGTGTTAATGTGTGGTATTTTTCCCTTTGTGTTTTGTGTTGTGTGAACCATTACCCATGATGCTCTCTGTTTCCCTCCCCCCCCCACAGTGTACCGTCAGTGTTCCGGTCCGTACGCTGTGTGTCCCACCGGGACCCTGCCAGCCCCCGAGGATTGTGGGTAAAGCCAAACACAAGGAGGTGCAGTTGGAATGGGGTGAGTGACGTGTGCAAACACACACACACACACACGTGTATGTACGCACGCACACACACACACACACACACACCCACATACACACCCCTACAAAACAGACACAAAACAGATCCACCGACGACGCAATTGCCATGGCCCTCCACACTGCTCTTTCCCACCTGGAGGGAAAGAACTGTTATGTGCGAATGCTGTTTGTGGACTACAGCTCAGCGTTCAACACGATAGTTCCTGCCAAGCTCGACACGAAGCTTAGAAGTCTAGGCGTGCCCCCATCCACGTGCAGCTGGATACTGGACCTCCTGTTGGACCGCCGCCAGGTGGTGAGGATGGGCGGCACCACCTCAGAGCCACTGACCCTCAACACAGGAGCCCCCCAGGGATGCGTGCTGAGCCCTCTCCTCTACTCCCTCTACACCCACGACTGCATGGCTATGCACAGCTCCAACGTCATCATCAAGTTTGCTGACGACACGACAGTGATGGGCCTGATCGCCGGCGACGACGAGACAGCCTACAGGGAGGAGGTTGGATTGCTGGAGCAGTGGTGCCAGGAGAACAGCCTCGCCCTCAACGTCAAGAAGACCAAGGAGCTGATCGTGGACTTCAGGAAGCAGAGAGGAGCGCACAGCCCTATCTCCATTGACGGTGTTGCAGTAGAGAGGGTCAGCAGCTTCAAGTTCCTCTGCGTACACATCTCCGTGGACCTCATGGTCCACGCACACCACACACGTGGTGAAAAGGGCCCAACAACGCCTGTATTTCCTCAGCCGTCTGAAGAAATTCAGCATGGGCCCCCGCATCCTGAGAACATTCTATACCGGCACCATCGAGAGGGTGTATCACCGCCTGGTACGGGAACTGCACCGCACTTGAGCGCAGAGCGCTTCAAAGGGTGGTGCGGACGGCCCACTATATCGTTGGAGATGAGCTCCCCTCCCTCCTGGATATATACAACCAGCGGTGCGTGGCCAAGGCCAAACGCATCATAAAGACATTGCCCACCAGCCACGAACTGTACTCACTGTTACCGTCAGGCAGGCGATACCTCAGTATCAAGTGCCGTACAAATAGACTCAGAGACAGCTTCCAAAGTCAGGCCATCAGGCTGCTGAACAAGGGCGTATAGCATATAACAATGTATATTTTATTATATTGATTTATATATACATATTGCCCTTTTTCTGTGCCGATTGCATTTTATAAATTTACTTTATTCTATTCTATTTTTCTTCTATTCTTATTTTTATAACTGCTGTCTGTCATCGGGTTTTGCACATAATATTTTCACACCACTGCTTTATACTTGTGTAAACTGTGAAGTGACAATAAACCTGACTTGACTTGACTTGACCCTACACACACACACACACGTACACGGGTAGACACACACACACACGCATGTACGCACACACATGTACGCACACACACACACATACACACACACATACACACACACGTACGCACACGCACACACACACAAATACACATGTACGTACGCACACACACACACACACACACACAGGTACGCGCGCACACACACACAGGTTTGCACACACACACACTCACACATACTCAAACACACACACACACACACACACACACAGGTACGCGCGCACACACACACACACACACACAGGTTTGCGCGCACACACACACACACACACACACACACACACACACACACACACACACACATACTCAAACACACACACACACACACACACACACACACACATAAATACACTTCTAAGAACCATTAGCTCTAACTTAACCTCATGTCTGGTCATTAGCGCTGATGGGTTCTGGTACAAATTGCCAGGCGAAAGTCTCCATTTGATGAAGTGTCTTTATGATTTGCCCGTGGTGCTGAAGACCATGCTGATCTCTGCCTTAATTGACCTACATTTGGTTGGCTTTGGCACCAGTTTCCAGGCAGATTTGAAAGTCAGGCAACTCTCTCTCTCTCTCTCTCTCTCTCTCTCTCTCTCTCTCGCTCTCTCCTTTTTCAGATTTTGTGGATGTTTCCTTTTTTAACTAAATGATAATGGTTGAGTCTATAGCATGTGCTTCCTTTATCTGTTTCTTGGTACACTTCAATATTTGTTTTATGTTCTTCTTGATTCGCGGTCTTATGATTGTATTCATTGAAGAATGGATCTGTTAAAGAACTGAATCATCAGCTGTCATCTTCACCAACCCTAGAGGAAACATTTGAACAACGGAGTAAACACATTTCTCTCTCTCTCTCTCTCTCTCTCTCTCTCTCTCTCTCTCTCTCTCTCTCTCTCTCTCTCTCTCTCTCTCTCTCTCTCTCTCTCTCTCTCTCTCTCTCTCTCTCTCTCTCTCTCTCTCTCTCTCTCTCTCTCTCGTCGTGCCCCACATGAAGCAGACTCCCCCTTGGACCTGGGTGTGTGTGAGGAGTGTGTGTTCAGCCTGGAGATGGGCGAGGGCGAGGGCGAGCCCGCCCAGGTGTACCAGGGGACGGAGCTGCAATGCACTGTGGGTAGTCTGCTCCCAGGGGCCACCTACAGCTTCCGTCTGAGA
>CM051016.1:26939725-26949725 GCA_027704905.1 Muraenolepis orangiensis
GTAGTAGTAGTAGTGGTAGTAGTAGTAGTAGCAGTAGTAGTAGTAGTAGTAGTAGCAGTAGTAGTAGTAGCAGTAGTAGTAGTAGTAGTAGTAGTAGTAGTAGTAGTAGCAGTAGTAGTAGTAGTAGTAGTAGTAGTAGTAGTAGTAGTAGCAGTAGTAGTAGTAGCAGTAGCAGTAGTAGGGGCTAGGGTGTCTGAATCCCAGGCAAAGGTTCTTGGTTGGAACCCCTACACTGTACCAAGAATACCCTACACTGTACCAAATTAAGACAAAAGTATAAATGACAAAATCAAAACTTGAAGTATACATTAAAGTATCAAGAGTATCAATGCAAACTGTAAAGGTAAGAAAGGTTTGTTTACACACACAACCCCCCCCCCCCCCACACACACACACACACACAGTCCTAACTGCATCCTGTCCGTCCAGTTTGGAGTCCACTCGGAGGCCACGGAGGTGACGACGGCAGCCGGACCGCCCGGCCAGTGTGGGGCACCGCTCATCACCCTCACCAGCCACACCTGCCTGACACTCAGCTGGGAGGTAACACCACACACACACACACACACACACACACAAAGCCAAACCCCCCTCCCACTCTTTTACACTCGGAAGCGACTAGAAACCAACCGACGACTTGAACAAAACACGGTGGAAGGGTTGAAAGCGGAGAGTGTTTTTCTGAACTCCCCGCCAGAGACAGGCGCCATGGGTCTCTGGCCATGGGCCTGTCTCTGGCCATGGGCCAGGGGGAGAGAGAGCGATGGAGAAGGTGAAAGGGGGAGAGAGAGAGATGGAGAAGGTGAAAGGGGGAGAGAGAGAGATGGAGAAGGTGAAAGGGGGAGAGAGAGAGATGGAGAAGGTGAAAGGGGGAGAGAGAGAGATGGAGAAGGTGAAAGGGGGAGAGAGAGAGCGAGAGATGGTTTTATGGAGCAATAAATGGAACTGCATGTGGTCAACTGTTGACAGAGCGGCTCCGCAGCTGCTGTCACATCTTATCATAAAGTGAGTGGGAGTCTCAGTGCCTCACTGCTGTTTACAAGAGCCCCTCCACACTTCTTTCTTTCTGTCTTTCGGTCTGTCTGTCTTTCCGTCTGTCTGTCTGTCTGTCTGTCTGTCTTTCCGTCCGTCCTTCCTTTCTTTTGTCTCTCTTTGTTCCTTTTGGGGTCCATTGCTCTCTCCCGTTCCTTTGCTCCATCTACAGTATGGACTCTCCTCTGTGCGTCCCTTTGCATTCAGTGTAAATAATATTGTACATGAAATCATATCAGGATATGTAGAGAGTAAGACTTAATGTATCTTCTGTGTGTGCCTGTGCGTGTGTGTGTGCATGTGTGCCTGCATGTGTGTGTGTGTGTCTGTGTGCGTGTGTGTGCCTGTGTGCGTGTGCGTTCCAGAGCCCCGAGGGTTCCGGAGGGGACATCTCTGAGTACCGTCTGGAGTGGTGCCGGGAGGACGAGCCCATGGACGTCATCTACTCCGGCACCGCCACCCAGTGTGATCTCTCAGAGCTCACGGCTGCCACGCTGTACTGCTGTAGACTACAGGTGAGCGGCCGCACGCACACACGCACGCACGCACGCACACGCACACGCACGCACGCGCGCACGCACGCACGCACGCACGCACTCCCGCACACACACGCCCGCACGCACGCACGCACACACACACGCACGGTTTCATACACGCGTCGACTCTGCTGTCACATGCACATATATAGTACAGCCCCACACATCTCTGTCTCTCTCTGTCTCTCTGTCTCTGTCTCTCTGTCTCTCTCTCTCTCTCTCTCTCTCTCTCTCTCTCTCTCTCTCTCTCTCTCTCTCTCTCTCTCTCTCTCTCTCTCTCTCTCTCTCTCTCTCTCTCTCTCTCTCTCTCTCTCTCTCTTTCGGGGAACACGGTTCAAACTGTACATGTTTCCCCCCCCAGGCGGTGAACCAGGCGGGGGCGGGGCCCTACAGTGAGCAGGTGAGCTTCCAGACGCCGGCGACCAATCCCGACCCGGTCCCGTCCCTCTGCCTCCTGGACCACGCCCCCTCGGAGTCAGACCACTCCCCCTCCAACTGCCTCTTCCTGAAGTGGGAGGAGCCCAGCAGCAACGGGGCAGAGATCACCTCTTACGTCATCGCCCTGGACGACCAGGCCATCACCGTGGAGGCCGCCACTAGTCACCTGGTCACCGGCCTGCAGCCAGACACCGAGTACAGGTACCCCCACAGGCAGACACACACACACTCTCACACACACACACACACACACACACACACACACTCACTCACTCACTCACTCACTCACTCACTCACTCACTCACTCACTCACTCACTCACTCACACTATTAGGTATTAGGCTAATTCAAAACACAGTATTGCTATTCCCACACACACACACACACCAAAAAACAGTGGGGGTAGGTGGGAGGGGCAGTATCTCAGTGGGTAAGGACTTTGGCTTGGGAGCTGCATTGGGCACCGGTTCAAGTCCCCGAAACACCAGGTTACTGCCCAAGTGCCCTTGAGCAAGGCACCCCCTACGCTGCTCCCCTCTGTATAAATAGCTGCCCACTGCTCCTAATACTAGGATGGGTCAAATGCAGAGAAATTCCTTTGGCTGTACTGTACTTGTTACTGTACACTGACAATAAAAGTGGAATCTAAAATCACCTCCCCATCTTTAGGGGGTTAGTTTTTGCGAGGTCATTTTTCATCCCTGGTTCCCCCAGAGGTGAACCAACACAGCTGTTGTGTATCTATACAGATGTTTAGGTCGAGCTACTGTCTGTCATCACTTACCATCACCCAGTGAACCCGTGACCGGCGCTGCCACGAGCGGCAGCCAGCAACAGTTGCTCCCCCTCCCCTCTTACTTTTTAGTTATTTATTCTTATATTATTGTTGTTTTTAGTATAGTTTTTTGTTAAGTAGCTGTGCAACCCTCAGCCAGCTATGTTTAGGGAAGTTTTTGCCGTGTTTCTCATTCTGGGGACACTGTTACTGAACCGCGTCTCCGTCGTGGCTCAACATTACGGCGGAGCCATTGTCTACGCGCGGAGTCAGCTGTTGTCGCTACAACAGACCTCGCTGCTACGGGAGAGGCCCGACATCCCCGACCTCCCCAGGGAGCTGAGGAGGACGTACAGGGGATGCAAGGCTGGACGTAAACAGCAGGAGAGACAGCGGGAGAGGAAGCGGAGATATAAACCATATCTCCCTTCCATCACCATGGGGAACGTGAGGTCGCTAGCGAATAAGATGGACGAGCTAGCAGGCCTGGTGATGACCCAGCGGGTGTACCGGGAGAGCAGCGTGCTTTGTTTCACGGAGACGTGGCTCAACGAGGACACCCCGGACTCCAATGTTACCGTGGACGGCTTTCTAACCGTCCGGGCGGACAGGACGCACCGAGAGAGTGGCAAGAGGAAAGGTGGGGGACTTGCTATTCTCGTTAACAACAAGTGGTGTAACCCTGGACATGTTACTGTGAAGGAACGTGTGTGTAGCCCGGACATTGAACTGCTGGCCGTGAGTCTGCGGCCATACTATCTGCCGCGTGAGTTCTCCCATGTGCTTCTTGTTATTGTTTACATTCCACCGTCGGCAAACGCGGCGCTCGCGTGTGACGTCACCCATTCCGTCGTCGCGAGACTTCAGACACAGCACCCTGAAGCATTCATCGCGATATCTGGGGATTTCAACCACGTGACTCTGGCTGCAACACTGCCCACCTTCAAGCAGTTTGTGGACTGTCCTGTTCATTCTTTCGACTCGGACGTCCCGCCCGAAGTCACAGCTGGATTATCTCCGTCCATTTTGGGCACGATTACGCGCACGCGTCGGAGGAAGCGAGGGAAGCGAGCCGGCGTGCTAGTCAGGCTGAGATGTCGATCCGATCGCCCCCCACTACCCACCATTCTACTGGCTAATGTACAGTCTCTGGACAATAAGTTAAGCGAACTACAGGCTCGTATTCAATTCCACCGGGAAACTAGGGACAATTGTATTATCTGCCTTACGGAGACATGGATGTCGGAGGGGGTTACCGACGCAGCTATCGAGCCGACGGGATTTTCCGTACACCGGGCGGACAGAACAAAGGCTCTCTCCGGTAAAGATCGCGGAGGGGGGGTATGTCTCATGATAAACAGATCTTGGTGCAACCAAAGTCATGTACATCCCCTCAAGTCTTTCTGTTCCCCGGACCTGGAGTACCTGATGCTTATGTGCCGTCCATACTGGCTACCTCGGGAGTTTACAGCGGTAACCGTGACCGCTGTTTACATTCCCCCACAAGCCAACACGGACACAGCGCTGAAGGAACTGTACGGGGCTATCAGCGAACAGGAGTCGGCCCACCCCGAGGCTGCTCTCATCGTGGCGGGGGACTTCAACAAGGCGAACCTGAAGAAGGTTCTCCCGAAGTTCTACCAACACATAAAGAGCAACACACGGGGCGAGCGGATCCTCGACCACTGCTACACTCCCTTCCGTGATGGCTACAAGGCCCTCCTCCGCCCACCGTTCGGCAAATCAGATCACCGCTCTATCCAGCTACTCCCCGCCTATAGGCAGAGACTGAAGCAGCAACCGATCGCTGTGAGGGAGGTCCAATGCTGGTCGGACCAATCAGATTCTACGCTGCAGGATTGTTTTGATCACGCTGACTGGCACATGTTCCGCGTTGCCTCGGACAATAACGTCAACGAGTACGCGTCGTCGGTCACCGGGTTCATCAAGAAGTGCATAGATGACGTTGTTCCGACCAAGTCGGTTCGGATATATCCCAACCAGAAACCGTGGATTAACGGCGATGTTCGCGCTGCCCTACATGCGCGTAACGCCGCCTTTGGTTCCGGGAATACGGAGGAATATACGAGAGCCCGTTACGACCTCCGTAAGACCATCGTCACTGCCAAGCGGGAGTATAAGGACAGAGTGGAAGATAAATTCAAGAAACACGATGCGAGGGGTATGTGGCAGGGGCTGCAGAAGATAACGAACTTCAGAGGGAGAACCAGTTGTGTAGAGAACTCCTCTACCTCCCTCCCAGGAGAGCTAAATACATTTTTTGCTCGGTTCGACGTAAACGGCAGCCCGCCGAAGCCAGCACCGACTGGGGAGACCAGCCAGCTGCGCATCTCGGAGGCGGATGTGCGCCGCACCTTTAAGCGGCTGAACATCCGTAAGGCGGCAGGCCCCGACGAGATCCCGGGCCGCGTCCTCAGAGCATGCGCAGACCAGTTGGCAGGAGTCTTTGCAGACATCTTCAACCTCTCCCTGTCCCAGGCTGTTGTCCCCGCGGTCTTCAAGATATCCACCATCGTGCCTGTCCCTAAACAAACCAAGGTAACATGCCTGAATGACTACAGACCTGTGGCCCTCACCTCGATCGTTAGCAAATGCTTCGAGAGGTTGGTCAAGGACTTTATTTGCTCCGTGTTACCTACCACGCTGGACCCATGGCAATTTGCATATCGTCAAAATAGATCCACGGACGACGCAATTGCCATGGCCCTCCACACTGCCCTTTCCCACCTGGAGGGGAAGAACTGTTATGTGCGAATGCTGTTTGTGGACTACAGCTCAGCATTTAACACAATAGTTCCTGCCAAGCTCGACACCAAGCTGAGAGGTCTAGGCGTACCCCCATCCATGTGCAGCTGGATACTGAACCTCCTGTCGGACCGCCGCCAGGTGGTGAGGATGGGCAGCACCACATCAGAGCCACTGACCCTCAACACGGGAGCCCCCCAGGGATGCGTGCTGAGCCCTCTCCTCTACTCCCTCTACACCCACGACTGCATGGCTATGCACAGCTCCAACGTCATCGTCAAGTTTGCTGACGACACGACAGTGATGGGCCTGATCGCCGGCGACGACGAGACAGCCTACAGGGAGGAGGTCGGATCGCTGGAGCAGTGGTGCCAGGAGAACAGCCTCGCCCTCAACGTCAAGAAGACCAAGGAGCTGATCGTGGACTTCAGGAGGCAGAGGGGAGAGCACAGCCCTATCTCCATCGACGGCGTTGCAGTAGAGAGGGTCAGCAGCTTCAAGTTCCTCGGCGTGCACATCTCCGAGGACCTCACATGGTCCACGCACACCACACACGTGGTGAAAAAGGCCCAACAACGCCTGTATTTTCTCAGGCGTCTGAAGAAATTCAGCATGGGCCCCCGCATCCTGAGAACATTCTACAACGGCACCATCGAGAGTGTTCTGACAGGGTGTATCACCGCCTGGTACGGGAACTGCACGGCACTCGAGCGCAGAGCGCTTCAAAGGGTGGTGCGGACGGCCCAGTATATCGTTGGAGGTGAGCTCCCCTCCCTCCTGGACATTTACAACCAGCGGTGCGTGGCCAAGGCCAAAAGAATTATAAAAGACATTGCCCACCCCAGCCACGAACTTTACTCACTATTACCGTCAGGCAGGCGATACCGCAGTATCAAGTGTCGTACAAATAGGCTTAGAGATAGCTTCCACAGTCAGGCCATCAGGCTGCTGAACAAGGGCGTATAACATATAACAATGTATATTTTATTACATTGATTTATATATATATATTGCTCTTTTCTGTGCTGATTTTTGCATTTTATAAATTGCATTTTTTATTTTTATTTTATATTCCTTATTCTATTTTTTATTCTATTTTTTATTCTATTTTTATCTATTTTTATTTTATCTTATTCTATAACTGCTGTCTGTCGTCGGGTATTGCACACAAGAATTTCACATCACTGCTTTATACTAAACTGTAAACTGTGAAGTGACAATAAACTTGACTTGACTTGACTTGACTTGACTGTCCCACCAGGGAAAACAAGACACTGGACCTGCTGTATGCCAATGTTAAGGAGGCATACAGCGCCACTGCCCTTCCTCCTCTTGGAAGGTCAGACCACAACCTCATCCACCTCCAGCCCCTGTATAGGCCTCTAGTACAGCGGCTGCCTGTGACCACAAGGACTGTGAGGAGATGGTCACAGGAGGCCGATGAGGACTTGCGGGGCTGCTTTGAGTCAACAGACTGGGATTTCCTCTGTGACTTGCATGGAGAGGACCTTGATGATCTCACGGAATGTATAACAGGGTACATCAACTTCTGTGTGGATAGTGTTGTTCCCATAGAGACTGTACGCTGTTTCCCCAACAACAAGCCATGGGTCACCCGAGACATCAAGGTCCTGCTCAATGAGAAGAAGAGGGCCTTCAGAGATGGGGATAGGGAGCAGATGAGGCGGGTTCAGAGGGAGCTGAAGGAGAGGATCCAGCAGGGCAAAGACAACTACAGGAGGAAGCTGGAGCACAAACTTCAGCAGAACAACCTGAAGGATGTGTGGAGTGGCATGAGGAGCATCACTGGCTACAAACAACCTGGTAGCCAGACAATAGGGGGTGGTCCTGATCGGGCCAACGAGTTGAATTTGTTTTTCAATAGATTCAATGAGTGGGCTCCGGTCTACCCCCCCTCCCCCAGCCCCTCTACAACCATTCCCCTCCAGCCCCCCAGCCCTGCTGTCCCCCCTCCCCCACCGTCCCTCTCCAGCATCAACATACCTGTTCTCTCTCCCCCACCACCCCACCACCACTACCTCACCCCTCCCCCATCAACACAACAGTGACTCTTCCTGCCCCCATACACGTCACACATACCTTCACAGCTGAGCAGGTGAGGAAAGTGCTGTGCAGGCTCCATCCAGACAAGGCTGCAGGTCCTGACGGCGTCAGCCCGAGGGTCCTCAAAACATGTGCTGCCCAGCTGAGTGGAGTCCTGCAGTACATCTTCAACCTGAGCATGAGACTGGAGAGGGTCCCTGTGCTGTGGAAGACATCCTGCCTGGTGCCGGTTCCGAAGAAGGCACGTCCCAGCACCTCAAACGACTACAGACCGGTGGCGCTGACGTCCCACGTGGCGAAATCCTTTGAGAGGCTGGTCCTGACGCTTCTTCGGCCCCTGGTCAGATCATCGCTGGACCCTCTTCAGTTTGCCTACCAGCCGAAACTGGGAGTGGAGGACGCCATCATCTTCCTGCTTCATCGTGCCTACGCCCACTTGGACAGACCCGGGAGCACTGTGAGAATCGTGTTTTTCGACTTCTCCAGTGCGTTCAACACCATCCGGCCTGCCCTGCTGGGAAGTAAGCTGACGGCGATGAAGGTGGACTCTTCCCTGGTGTCCTGGATTACTGACTATTTGACGGGTCGTCCACAGTTTGTCAGACTGCAGGACTGTGTGTCTGACACTGTGGTCAGCAGCACTGGTGCTCCACAGGGAACTGTTCTTTCCCCATTCCTGTTCACCCTTTACACCTCAGACTTCCAGTACAACTCTGTGTCCTGCCATCTGCAGAAGTTCTCGGACGACTCTGCAGTTGTTGGTTGTGTCAGCGAGGGAAACGATGAGGAGTACAGGGGCGTCGTGGACTCCTTTGTTGAGTGGTGTGAGCTGAACCATATGCAGCTCAACACTGACAAGACGAAGGAGATGGTGGTGGACTTCCGCAGGAGGAAATCCACACCCACACCCATTTCCATCAAGGGTGTGTCCGCTGAAGTTGTCCAGGAATATAAATACCTGGGAGTTCATCTGGACAATAAACTGGTCTGGGCCAAGAACTCTGAGGCTGTTTACAAGAAGGGCCAGAGCCGTCTCTACTTCCTGCGGAGGCTCCGGTCCTTCAACGTTTGCAACAAGATGCTGAATGTGTTCTACCAGTCGGTGGTAGCCAGTGCCATCTTCTCCGGTGTTGTGTGCTGGGGAAGCAGGTTGAGATCAGCAGACGCCAACAAGATCAGCAGGATTGTCAGGAAGGCTGGCGCTGTCCTGGGGGTCCAGCTGGACTCCTTGTTGGTGGTGTCTGAGAGGAGGATGCTGCGCAAGCTGCGTAGTATCCTTGACAACAACTCTCACCCTCTCCATCAGGTGCTGACCTCATATAGAAGCACCTTTAGCAACAGACTCATTCCACCCAGGTGCACCACAGAACGCCATAGGAAGTCCTTTCTTCCTGTGGCAATTAGACTTTTTAACTCATCTACCTCGGGTCGTGAGAGGGACAGTGGCGACTCAGTGACCTGAGGCCAACGTACTTAAATATTATTATTTTTTGGTCAACGCACTGCAAATCACTCTTCAAATTCACTTTTCACTTTACACATGTCACTTTCAGTTGATTTATTTATTAATATATTATTCTGCCAATTTGCACTATACGTATTGTTGTGTATTGTATATACCTACGTACTACTGTAATAATACTGTAAATTTATCTTCATTTATCAATACATTTAGATTTCATTTAACTATATTTTTGTTTATACAATTTTTATTGTTTTTTAGCTTAGGTATTAGTATTTTTTGTGTGTGCTTTTATTCCCCCTGTGTCAACTGTTGCACCTTAATTTCCCTCGGGATTAATAAAGTAATCTGAATCTGAATCTGAATACACAGCCAACTAGGTGCGTGTGTGTGTGTGCATATGTTTGAGTCAATTCATGGAATTGAGAAGAGTGGAATGGGTAAATAGGAGCGGGATGTGTGTGTGTGTGTGTGTGTGTGTGTGTGTGTGTGTGTGTGTGTGTGTGTGTGTGTGTGTGTGTGTGTGTGTGTGTGTGTGTGTGTGTGTGTGTGTGTGTGTGTGTGTGTGTGTGTGTGTGTGTGTGTGTGTTTATGTGTGTGTGTGTGTGTGTGTGTGTTTATGTTGCTGTGTGTACTCGTGCATGCATGTGGTGTGTGCACGTGTAGTTTACTGTGGCTGAGTGTTTTCTTGGAACAGGGGGATGGGTGTGTGTGTGTGTGTGTGTGTGTGTGTGTGTGTGTGTGTGTGTGTGTGTGTGTGTGTGTGTGTGTGTGTGTGTGTGTGTGTGTGTGTGTGTGTGTGTGTGTGTGTGTGTGTGTGTGTGTGTGTGTGTGTGTGTGTGTGTGTGTGTGGTGGTCACACTACGATCCTCACAAAAACACTATTTTCATCCACAGGTTGTTTGTTGTAATGTCACCATGCTCTGTT
>CM051016.1:26964725-27012225 GCA_027704905.1 Muraenolepis orangiensis
ACTAGCCAGCCAGCTTTCCAAGTGCTGTGTGTGTGTGTGTGTGTGTGTGTGTGTGTGTGTGTGTGTGTGTGTGTGTGTGTGTGTGTGTGTGTGTGTGTGTGTGTGTGTGTGTGTGTGTGTGTGTGTGTGTGTGTGTGTGTGTGTGTGTGTGTGTGTGTGTGTGAGCAAAAAACAGTGGTCAGCCTGAGCGAGCTGAGAAACCCTCTCTACCTTTTTCACCCACCCAAGCGGCCGGCCGACCAGTGCTCAACCTGTTAGCCTCGCTAGCTCTAGAGCTAAGTGGGCGAATCAATACTTTTCTAACTAACTAAGGTCTAAGGATTTCTTCCTCCCCCCCTTAAGTATCTGTGATTTACTTTAGCTCTCCGCTCCTTCTCTCTCTCTCTCCTGTTATCTCTCTCTCTCTCTCTCTCTCTCTCCTGTTATCTCTCTCTCTCTCTCTCTCCTGTTATCTCTCTCTCTCTCTCTCTCTCTCTCTCTCTCTCTCTCTCTCTCTCTCTCTCTCTCTCTCTCTGGCGGTAAGGTTCTCTAATTGACCCATAATCACAGCAGTCGTGTCATCCGGTGCTGCTCTACGTGCTCCCTGGGGAACACGGCTAATGTTCGCTAACCAAACAAGCCTTCCACTGAACATCCTCAAAAACACAGAGCAGGGCAGCGTGACCAACTCCCCCCTCTCTCCCACCTCCACTCATCACACACACACACACACACACACACACACACACACACACACACACACACACACACACACACACACACACACACACACACACCTGCCGTCTAAGCCAAGGTACCCCAGGACAACCCAAAGACAATGTTACCCAGAGTTCGTTTTTCTGCTTTTCTGTGCCACATGTCTCCTTTTAACCAAGGGGGAGGGACTTAGAACTAAGAGAAAGGAAGGAGGTGGTGGTCGTAGGGGAAGGGGGCGGGGTTTATGTTGTGTTGCCCCGCCCACACCGTCACATGTACCGTCACATGGCACCTGTAACGCACCTCAGGGAAATGGTTTTACAGAGGACAATGCCTATATGTTAGGATCTCCTATTGCGTCGATAGTCTCTCTCTCTCTCTCTCTCTCTCTCTCTCTCTCTCTCTCTCTCTCTCTCTCTCTCTCTCTCTCTCTCTCTCTCTCTCTCTCTCTCTCTCTCTCTCTCTCTACGCTGTGCCTTGCTCCTGTTTTTGTCACTAAGCAAAGCCGTCTATCTGCTCTCAAAATAACCATAATTTGCCAAAGTTGATGGGAAAAAAAATTAAGGTAGAGTTCTTTTCTTAGGTTTTTTTCTTATTTATACTATATATTTGCATACAGTACTTTACATGCCAATTACAGTGCAATCGTCATTTATTTATTGTTTTAAAAAGATTAAGAGACAAGTGTAGTTAGTTATATACAAAAATAACTTCTTGTAGCATGACGTTTTATTTTCTCCTTTCAGATTTTTTTTCTTTGTTTTCAAAATGGATGTAATGTTTGTAAAAGGCCAGCGTTCCTTATCTCAGTAACCCCTTTAAAGTCTGTTTCCGTTCAGCTGTCGGGGACGTCGTCATCGGCGAGTTGTGTGCGCGTCGCAGTTTGTTACCAAATGCCTTTGTTATCATTGTTTTATTGTCATTTTTTTCCCTCGTTTCCTACCTTCCTCGTCTTCGTCGTCCTTCATCTCCTCTCCTCGGCGGCCGAGCAGCTGCGGTTGGTGAAACGCTTTAGAGACGTATTTGTAGCAGGCCGTTATGGGATCCACGTAGCTAGCTGCCTTTGGCTTTGTATTTCTATTTTTGATTCGATTTTTTGAAATATATATTTTCCTCTGTCTGTTAGTGTTATAATGAAGCCCCCCTCCCCCCCCCGGTTCATATTTTTTAACGGTTTTTGTTGCCAAAGTTGCAGCTTCTGGAGTTCTCTCGACGGCGCCTCCTTTCCCCTTTTTCCCGATTTTAAATTTTTTCGTTCCGATTTTTTTATTTTCCTGTCTGAAGGGTTCTGTGATGTGTATGTAAGCAGCGCAGCGTCGAGACTATAACTATTGTTGTTGTTATTATTATTATTATTATAATTATTATTATTATTCTCAAAAAGGAAAGACAAAAAAACACATTAACTTGATCTGTGATTACGCTTCTTTGTCATATTCCCGTTACAGCTATTCCGATGTTTTGATTTGTAATTTTTTTTCTCTTCCTTTATTTGTAATGTGCCATTTTGGAAATGTGTACTCACTAGTTTTTATTTTTTTCCCCCGAGGAGAGTTTTAACAAAACCTCCTTTAATCCAGAAAGGTGGCGAGGAGAGAGAGAGAAAAGGCTAAAACACAAGAATCAATGCAAAGATTTCAGGCCCCGTATCGACAATGATGACTCCTCGTTCCAGGCTAGCTAGCGCTGGTATTAGCTGTAGTCATTTTGTATCCAGTATTTTGCTAAGAGATGATATACAGAGATATCTATAGAGCTATAGTATATACGATTGTGATAAGAAAGTAAGACATTACAATATGAACTAACAAGAGTTTTAAGCACTTTTTTTTGTTTTTTGAAAAAAGAGCCGAGCATCAGTTCTCGAAAGAGTTGAGACAACCCACACCACGGCGTGGCCGAGAGTCGGGGTGGCCGCCCTCTCTCCTCCGGTCCAATACACCACTCGACCAAGGCCGTCTCTTACATTCATTTGGCATTACAACCGCCGTTGGCATCACTGTGACATCACCAGGGGGGGGGGTGGCTTACACACTTCCCCTGAATATATTTGTGGGAGGGGGGGATGCACGAGAGAGAACGTATATACACAGTACTGTGTGGGGGGGGGGGTTGTGGAGAGCGATCGGTGCCTTCTCTGACGTGCTTGTAAGCGTGGGGCATGGTGTGTGTGTGTCTCAGTTGCATGGGGGAGGGGGGGTTGCCAGGAGGTGGGGGATGTGCGTGAAATGTCCTTTGTTTTGTTTAGTAACCGAGTGTCCCCGCTATGTTAAGAGTTATGTTATGTTAAAACTCCTTCCGTAAAGCCTCTCGCCGTTAGCCCACGCCCCCTCCAACCCATCTCATGTGAGATCGTGATTGGCCCCCGTGTTCGACCAATCAGCAAAGGCCAGTGAACTATTGCAATCGATTAGTCCCAACGTCAGACCCAAACGGTTAGCCCCCGACAGCAGCGTTTCGCGGGGCTAGGTACTCCCTTACTTTTATATTTGGTTTGGTTTATTTTGTTATGTTTTTTGTTTATTGTCAAGTCTCCCGTAGACTCGAACCCCGACCCCCGTGCAAGCCACGCCCCCACCCTTCAGGTCCTGCACATTTTGCAGTTCTCTCAAGATTGGCCGACAACTTGTTGCTCCTCCGCTTGGCGACTCCATGCCTTCCGATTAGTCCCGTTATTTCTTTTTGTTCTTTTTGATTTCTTATGTTTTGTACGTTCAACAAACAAACAAAAAGATTGACAGAGATTTATTTTATGAGAGATTGCCGATTTGACAAACGTTCAGAGAATCACAGGTATTTAATTATTTTTTAAGCGAAATAAACAAACAAAAACACAAACTTATTTGTACCTCACGATTTAAAAACAAAAACATTCCAAGGTTGTCATAGTCTACGAAAAATTGAAAAGACAGAAAATCACGCATTTCTTGTATTGTAAATGTTACGACAATTTCATATGCATTATATAAAAGATACTGCCATATCAATTTTAATGTATAGATTTTTGCAAATACTACCCTATGTATGTAAGACATAACTGTATCGGTAGCGTATATATAATATATTTATGCCCAATAAATGTTTTAATTTTTTTCTGACTCGGACATTCTGCGTCTCCTTTATTTTGTGGGTTTAATCCCGTGTTCTCCCTCCCTCTCATCCTCTCCCACGCAAAACCAACCCATTTTAATGTTCCGTGCGACACGGCAAAGTGTTCCCGATGTTTCAACGTTTACTCATTCTCCAAAGGTGCTTTTGTGTGTTCCCTTCCCCCTGTCGCTAGCTTAGTGGAGCTAATGTCCTCTCCCATGGTCCTCTGGAGGACGGCTGTACCCTGGTGTGTAATTGAATCAGACCGTGTTGTTTAGCCAATTTGTCATATATTGTAGCTTTTCTCTTTGGGTCACACACTCTCACGCTCTCCACTCTCGTTCATTTGAGTCCCACTTTCCGTTTATTGACAAACTTCAGTACGAGAGCGGTCTTGTTAGAATGAACTATGCTCTACTCTAGTCTGTACATCCCATTCTCTCCACCCCCTAGCATTGAACGTGGAATAGCTTTTGTTTCTTGCAGTATAGCAAACTCAATTGGCTTATCTTTATCAATCCTAGTAAAAAAACACACAAAAGGTCACTTTTTCATTGTTTATTTTTACAAGACGTTGTCATCCACATAACGGACAAACAGACACAGTAGAATCCACCGAATAACAGGCACAGGCTCTCTGGAGAGCTACATATCTACAGAGTTTCTTTTAAAACATGGTTTTTATCCACATGAGATCAGTGTTTACAATGGGGTACATTCAACAGACCAGGCCACCTGTAAGGGCTTGGAGTGTGTGTGTGTGTGTGTGTGTGTGTGGGTTCGTGGGTAAGGAAGATACAGGGAGGGAGAGAGACTGAGTGAGAATGACTGTGACCAAGAGAGAGTGATAGTGTGTGTGTGTGTGTGTTTGTGTGTTCAGTAATCTCAAGTCGGTGAGACTGCAGCAGTGATTGCATGGATGAAAAGAAAGAAGAAGAAAAAGAAGACCAAACCACAGGCCTATGCCTGTGGTTGGTTCCTATGGCCTGTGGCCTATGGCCTGTGGCCTATGGCCTGTGGCCTATGGCCTGTGGCCTATGGCCTGTGGCCTATGGGAACCACAGAGGATCTATTCACAAGTCAAGGCTTAAAACAAACACCGTTTATCACAGTGGAAAGTCAGCGCTGGTCCAGCAGGACCGCCGTACCGCCTGAACGCAAATCATACCGGTAATCCATCCCATAATACACACAATATAGTTCCCTCTACTAGAGCAGGAGGCGTCTAACATTATTCAGAGAAAGGTCCGCCATGAGTCTGGTATATGTTCAATTAATTCAACCCTGACATTTCGCTTGGTGAAAGTTAAACAACGTTTGATGTTGTTAGCTCAAATTTAGCTGAGCTGAGATAAATGAGACAACATTAAATCCCCCATATAGCAATTTGTAGAGATACTATTTGTCCAAATTGCTGAAACCATCCACCAGAATAGGACCGGTGTGGTATAATGGCAGATGGATATTTTTTATTTAGTTTGATGTTTAATTTCCCATATAGGCGTATATATTTAGTGTCATTTATACAACCTAAAACAGAAATGGCAGTTTAGTAGTTATAGTTTTGTCATCGTACCTGTGGTACACCTATAAGATGGCCGCCATAGGAGTGTTATTAATGATGTTATTAAGACAAAGAGCTTAGTGTCCACAGATTTTTAACAAGTGACTCAAAGTCACGTTTTAGTCTCTCCCGATCCAACGATGTTCTTTGGCTTGTCATCCCAGCGGGTTTTTTTTTTTCAGAAACAAGACCATTTCGATGTCATCCAATACATCCAATCAGTGTATAACACTGAACACAAAGGTAACTCATTATTCTTAAGTTGGAGGAAAGAGGAAGCAGGTTCATTGCAGTCCTTAGAAGTTGAATGTCTCCTCCTTTGTTCCAGTAGATCTGTTGTAGATCTGACTCTGAGTTAAGCAGCATACTACACGGCATGGACATGCATGGCCAAGTCACAGGGTGGTCACCGTTTGACTCGCTGTTCACTAGTGAATCAGGCATCAGAATGACAATCACTGTTCCATTTACAACTTAATATATACACGGTCAACGGGCCACTCACACCAAGAGAAGTGTCCTTGCAAACGACAACGCCTCTAACTCTCTCTCTCTCTCTCTCTCTCTCTCTCTCTCTCTCTCTCTCTCACGCATGCACACACACACGCACACCACCCTGTCCTCACGAATGAAGAGCCGAGATGTGGTTCTACAAGGTTCTACAGTGCTTCCTTTGTCATCCAGAATATGTTTTTTTGTTAATATATCTATATATATATACATATCATAAGGCAATTACAGTGATCGTTATGTTCATCATGTGTGTGTGTGCGTGTTTGTTCTATACGCGCATCGCCTGACACTGCAGCGCCCTGCAGAGTTTGGGGCCTCGGGGACCTCCAACCGGATCTGTGTGCGTATGCAGTGCGAGGCCCCCCACCCCCCCCCCCCCGAGGTCACACTCAGAGGCTGACCGTGTCCGTCCGTCCGTCCCGTCCCCGAGGTCACACTCTCAGAGGCTGACCGTGTCCGTCCGTCCGTCCCGTCCCCGAGGTCACACTCTCAGAGGCTGACCGTGTCGTCCCCATCCCCCCCCGAGGTCACTCTCAGAGGCTGACCGTGTCGTCGTCCCCCCCCCCCCCCCCCCCGAGGTCACTCTCAGAGGCTGACCGTGTCGTCGTCCCCCCCGAGGTCACTCTTAGAGGCTGACCGTGTCGTCGTCCCCCGAGGTCACTCTTAGAGGCTGACCGTGTCGTCGTCCCCCGAGGTCACTCTTAGAGGCTGACCGTGTCGTCGTCCCCCCCGAGGTCACTCTTAGAGGCTGACCGTGTCGTCGTCCCCCGAGGTCACTCTTAGAGGCTGACCGTGGACTCCGTCCAGCCAGGCGAGCCCTCGCCCTTCAGGGTGCTAGCGGTGCTGGCGGTGCGTCCCCGCTGCTGCGGCTGCTGGCCGTCCGTCAGGCCGAAGAGGCGCACAGCGGCACACCGGTACTTCCAGGACATGGTGTTGTACAGGATGGGGTTGATGGCGGCGCTCAGGTAGAAGAGCACCACGGACAGCAGGCTGCAGTACTCGGACAGGACGGACAGCAGCGGGGACGGTGCGTCCAGGGAGCGGAACTGGAGGTATCGGCCCACGTGGAAGGGAAGCCAGCACAGGACGAAGGCCAACACGACGACCACTGGAGGGATGGAGGGGGGAGAGAGGGGGGAGAGAGGGATGGAGGGGGGAGAGAGGGAGGAAGGGATGAGAGGAAGGGAGGACAGGGGGTTGAGGGGAGAGAAGGGATAGTTAGCAGTTTAAATATGTTTTAAAAAAGCCTAAATGGAAAAAATGGATCAGCAATAGCCCTCTAGTTCATCAGATTGTATCAGAGATGGTTCTAATGGTTTCTACTCAATTTACAATTGCATATCGATCTTCACATGTTTACTGGTATGCGTAAAAGTGTGCGTAAAAAGCGTCGCACGAGAAAGTCCTTCTCACCCAACATCTTGATGGTCTGCCTGTTGCTCTTGTCCCGGTGCGCCAGGCGCGTCCCGATGTGGTTCTCCCGGTGCCTCTGCCACAGCCGGCGGCCGATGAGGCTGTAGAGCACCGTGAGGCAGAACACCGGCATGAAGAAGAACACGGAGCTCAGCCACACCATGGCGCCCATCAGACCCGACTCCACCGCGTAGTGGGTCATCTTGCACTCCCGCGTGTCCCCGGCGCTCTCCTCCCGCTCGGCGATCGACTCGTTGCCCGCGGCCCAGCCGTAGTCCCGCTCCACGCCCACCATCACGAACACGGGTCCCGCGCTCGTCAGCGAGATGACCCACAGCAGCAGAATGAGCGCCCGCACCCGCCGCTTGGTGACCAGCGCCTTGGCGCGCAGCGGGAAGCAGATGGCCAGGTAGCGCTCCACCGACAGCGCGGTGATGCTCAGGATGGTGGAGTACGTGCACGACTCGGACACGAACTGGAACAGCTTGCAGAGCGCGTCCCCGAAGCGCCAGGGTCTGTAGCGCCACATGCGGTAGAGGTCCGGCGGCATGCAGAGGAAGATCAGCAGGTCGGACACGGCCATGCTGCACAGGTACAGGTTGGTGGTGGTGCGCATGTCCCGGTACTTGCTGACCACCAGGATGGTCATGACGTTGCCCACCACGCCGACCAGGAACAGCAGCGCGCACGCCCCGGTGATGGCCGCGAGCAGGCGGATGGTGTAGTAGTTGAGCGGCGGGGGCGCGAGGTCCGCGCTCCACGTCTCGTTGTGGCGGCTCTCCTCCCCGCTGCAGTTGCGGGAGAAGCAAGAGGGCATCCTGCTCGGTGCGCGGGCATGCACGTGACCCACCGACCGACTCTGCAGGCCGTTAAAGGCGAGCGGGGCTTGGAGCTGCTCGAGTCCCCCTGGCGCTCTCCGCCTGCACCCCCATCGGCCCCTCTAACACGGCGCGCCGCACCGTCCGCCTCGTCTGTGGCTGCCGGTGACCGCGCGTAATGGTGCGTGGAACAGCGCACCTTTACGCGAATGTGAAGTCAAGAGCGTACACCTCTACCATCCACTCGTGAAGATGAACGTGGACACACACACACACACACACACACACACACACACACACACACACACACACACACACACACACACACACACACACACACACACACACACACACACACACACACACACACACACGCGCGCGCAAAAGTCTTGCCACAAAGATATGTCAGCACACTGTCGTATTCACACACGCGTCATCTGTCCGGACTATAAGGGGCAGTGATGCGACGTCCATATAGCCTACAACTTAAAACTTATCAAAATAAATAGCGGAATTTACACATTTTTCAATAAGCCACTCACTGATAAACAATATGCAAATGCACAGGAAAAAATAAATCCCAATTCCAAATAGTGGCATATTTCTCAGCAGGTGTAATTCTGTAACAGAATAAGTATTCCGTCCGTGCGCAATTTCTGTGAAGGTGCGCGTAGTAGGACCACCTCCCACCACCACCACCACCTCCACCACCACCTCCACCCCTACTAGCGCTCCTCTGCACACGAGCCGCAGCACAACAGACACATCATGAAGGACTCATCAGGTGACCTGGGGCTCCGTCTGACAGCAGGTATATACACCGGGGAGTCATGCGCAGCGCGATCTGTTCCATTATGAGGGATAACTCCTCTAAAACGCAATGAAAATGAAAAACATATATATATATCATTTTAACGCATAGAATCCAACTATCAAAAAATATAAATAAAAAAGCGAAAATCTCCTGTCTGAAAATCTCCTGCTGGGCGCAATCCAGGCAACGGTTGCCCGCAGCGCGTGGACGAGGCGGTTACGAGGCAGGCTCCCTGCTCCTACGCCACCTAGTGGCTATGTTGGTGAAGTATAATTGTTTTTTTTACTGTCAACATTATGGAGTTCAATTAAATCCATGCACACACGCACACGCACGCACGCACGCACGCACGCACGCACGCACGCACGCACACACACACACACACACACACACACACACACACACACACACACACACACACACACACACACACACACACACACACACACACACACACACACACACACACACACACACACACACAGGGACTACAGATCTCCGACAACCTAGCTTGGATCCACAACACCAAGGTCATGATCAAGAAAGCCATCCAGAGGGTCGTGAGGACGGCGGAAAATATCCTTGCGTGTGCCCTCCATGGATTGAGGAGATCTGTAGGACCAGATGTCTGAAGAAGGCCATGTCCATCATAAAGGACCTCAACCACCCTGGGCTCCATCTCTTCTCCCCCATCTCCATCATAAGGACCTCAACCACCCTGGGCTCCATCTCTTCTCCCCCATCTCCATCACAAAGGACCTCAACCACCCTGGGCTCCATCTCTTCTCCCCCATCTCCATCATAAGGACCTCAACCACCCTGGGCTCCATCTCTTCTCCCCCATCTCCATCATAAGGACCTCAACCACCCTGGGCTCCATCTCTTCTCCCCCATCTCCATCATAAGGACCTCAACCACCCTGGGCTCCATCTCTTCTCCCCCATCTCCATCATAAGGACCTCAACCACCCTGGGCTCCATCTCTTCTCCCCCATCTCCATCATAAGGACCTCAACCACCCTGGGCTCCATCTCTTCTCCCCCATCTCCATCATAAAGGACCTCAACCACCCTGGGCTCCATCTCTTCTCCCCCATGTCCATCATAAAGGACCTCAACCACCCTGGGCTCCATCTCTTCTCCCCCATCTCCATCATAAAGGACCTCAACCACCCTGGGCTCCATCTCTTCTCCCCCATCTCCATCATAAAGGACCTCAACCACCCTGGGCTCCATCTCTTCTCCCCCATGTCCATCATAAAGGACCTCAACCACCCTGGGCTCCATCTCTTCTCCCCCATCTCCATCATAAAGGACCTCAACCACCCTGGGCTCCATCTCTTCTCCCCCATGTCCATCATAAAGGACCTCAACCACCCTGGGCTCCATCTCTTCTCCCCCATCTCCATCATAAAGGACCTCAACCACCCTGGGCTCCATCTCTTCTCCCCCATCTCCATCATAAAGGACCTCAACCACCCTGGGCTCCATCTCTTCTCCCCCATCTCCATCATAAAGGACCTCAACCACCCTGGGCTCCATCTCTTCTCCCCTACCGTCTGGTCGCCGGTTTCGCAGCATCCGTACAGCAAGGACCACCAGGTTTAAGGATAGTTTTTATCCACAGGCAGTGACCTACCTAACTGCTAGGAGTGCTGCCACGTTCATAACGTTGTCATCTATATTACATTACACTACACTACACTGTACATTACATGTCATACTTCTTTACTGGACTTTCTGGACTCATTACAGTTACTGCACTGGGCTGCACTGTATTCACGATGCTGCTACCACTTACTTATGGAGCTGCACTTGGGTTACTGTCCGTGCTATGTAGATGGTAAATGGACTGCATTTATATAGCACTGTTACAGCACTTTTACAGCGCTTTACAAGTTATGCCTCACATTCACCCATTCATCCAACGACGGCGGAGTCAGCCATGCAAGGAGACAGCCAGCAGGTCAGGAGCAGATATGGTTTGGGTGTCTTGCTCAGGGACACCTCCACACTTTGCTAGAAGGAGCCGGAGAATCTAACAAGCAACCTTCCGGTTGTCAGACGACCGCTCTACCTCCTGAGCTATTGGCTGTATAATCCATTAGACACTTTATTGTTCTTTTGTGTATAGTATTGTTACAGTATAGTGTTGTTTATAGTAGATAGTACATAATGTTGTTTATAGTAAAGTATAGTATAGTATAGTATAGTGTAGTGTAGTATAGTATAGTATAGTATAGTATAGTATAGTGTAGTGTAGTGTAGTGTAGTGTAGTGTAGTGTAGTATGGTGTAGTGTAGTGTAGTGTAGTGTAGTGCAGTATGGTATAGTGTAGTATAGTATAGTATAGTGTAGTATAGTATAGTATAGTATAGTATAGTATAGTGTAGTGTAGTGTAGTGTAGTATGGTGTAGTGTAGTGTGGTGTAGTGTAGTATGGTATAGTGTAGTATGGTGTAGTGTAGTGTAGTGTAGTGTAGTGTAGTGTGGTGTAGTGTGGTGTGGTGTAGTGTAGTGTAGTGTAGTGTAGTATGGTGTAGTGTAGTATGGTGTAGTGTAGTGCAGTGGTGAAGCGTCAGGGCCTTCAAGGTATTCAGAGAAGACCCTGGAACTCTCAGATGGAACAAAAAAAATCGAATTAATAAAATGTAATACAATTGAATCTAATTTTAATAAAATGAATATGAGAATCGTATCTGTGTTATCTGTTATATTAGTGTTACGTTGATTTGTTTGTCTTTCTCGGTCCATGCACTACGCATTTGAGTGGTTTTGTGTTGCAACCAATCAGATATTTGTCTAGGTTGCTGGGAAGAATATCCTTCAACCAAAGTATTCCCGATGACTTTGGCCCTTAGACTGAATGAGAGCGTATGTTTGGATTGACAATTTGATCAACCAATCATATAGTGATTTGTAGCCAATGGGCGTATTCTTTCAGATTTTCCCACAGCTCAATAGGGAGCTAGAAGGTCTACTGGCTGGAGCGAGAGTGGATCTAGCGTAGTGCTACGTTGTTTCTACGTAGGATTTTACGTCAAAATGGCGTAGGCGAAGATGATGGGTTGTTACTTCACTACATGGACACTGCTTTACCAACAATGGTACACTTTGAAATTGGCTGCGACAATCTTAAAATAAGTCTAATCTTTATAAGCCATAAAGTGACTGCAGTCTACAGCAGGGGTTCCCAAAGTGGGGGTCGCGGGACCCCGAGGGGGGGGTCGCGAGATGATTTCAGAATCCTCTTGATGTAACCCATGAGGTTTATTTATTTTAAATTTTATTATTATTATTCCCACGACAGTATCATCATTGAAAAAAAGCCACACACAATGTTAACCAAACAAATTAACCCCCCCCCCCCCACTTGGACTTCACGATGTCCGCGATCGCGATTAACCCCCCCCCCCCCCCCCCACCCGTCGGACGGTGATAGTGGGGGGGGGGGGGGGGGGGGGTCTGTTATTTTGGCGGTCGCGGGCTGAAAAGTTTGGGAACCCCTGGTCTACAGAAGGTCCAGTTGGGATAGACACGCTTCGCCACTGGTGTAGTGTAGTGTAGTGTAGTGTAGTGTAGTGTAGTGTGGTGCAGTGTAGTGTAGTGTAGTGTAGTGTAGTGTAGTGTAGTGTAGTGTAGTGTAGTGTGGTGCAGTGTAGTGTAGTGTAGTGTAGTGTAGTGTAGTGTAGTGTGGTGCAGTGTAGTGTAGTGTAGTGTAGTGTAGTGTAGTGTAGTGTAGTGTGGTGCAGTGTAGTGTAGTGTAGTGTAGTGTAGTGTGGTGCAGTGTAGTGTAGTGTAGTGTAGTGTAGTGTAGTGTAGTGTGGTGCAGTGTAGTGTAGTGTAGTGTAGTGTAGTGTGGTGCAGTGTAGTGTAGTGTAGTGTAGTGTAGTGTAGTGCAGTGTAGTGTAGTGTAGTGTAGTGTAGTGTAGTGTAGTGTAGTGTAGTGTAGTGTAGTATGGTGTAGTGTAGTGTAGTGTAGTGTAGTGTAGTGTAGTGTAGTGTGGTGCAGTGTAGTGTAGTGTAGTGTAGTGTAGTGTAGTGTAGTGTAGTGCAGTGTAGTGTAGTGTAGTGTAGTGTAGTGTAGTGTAGTGTAGTGTGGTGTAGTGTAGTGTAGTGTAGTGTGGTATAGTTGTAGAAATTCAGAATGTTGGAGGGACTTGTGAATTGTAGTTTTACATGGGGGAAAAAAGCTTGTTGACCTGTTGTCCCATGAAGAGTCCTTGGCTATCTGGCTATCTAGGCCTACAGAAAGGTACAAGTAGGCTGCATATCAACGTCACCCAGCGGTGTTGATGACTGAGTCTCCCATCGCCCCGCCCTCTGCCCTGCCGTCTATTTATTTAAAGGTAGGATCTTTATCACCCATGAATCACTCAAGAAACACACACACACACACACACCACTGTGTTACCTGTCAGCCATCTGGGAAGAACCTCGATTTAACTTCTTTAGGTATGTTGCTGTCTTCTTTGTTACCTGTGTGTGTGTGTGTGTGTGAGTGTGTGTGTGTGTGTGTGTGTGTGTGTGTGACTGTGTGTGTGTGTGTGTGTGTGTGACTGTGTGTGTGTGTGTGTGACGTGTTTGTTTCTCAGCTGTTCTGCCGGGTGTGTTGTGACATGTCTATTTCACTCAGTCCTCTTACTTGTGTCACTATTACAGCTTTATAAACGTGTTTGCTCTTGCTAGTATCATGGGACTTTATTTGTGTCTAATAATACCTGAGGTGTCTCCACGTCACACACAGCCACCATGTCTCTGTGTGTTTTTGTGTTAATTTTATGATGATGATTTTATGGCTGTCGTTCTCCTTAGGAAAGGCGTAAGAAGCCTGGGTCCTATTCAAACTACTACACAACAATGTATTGGGTCATAAAAGGAAATATCACATGTGTGACTGTGTGAGTTTGTGAATATATAATGTATTTGGGTTTGTGGTGTGTCGGATCATGACAACACCTCTGGCCAAGCCCAAAGTCCTTGACGTCGTAACGTCGTAAATAGGCCTATATAAAGAGGCCAATCATCTGTCTGATACAGGTGCAATACACCACTGAATCCACCAGAGGGCGGAAGCGCTCACCTTATGATTTAACGTGTGTTTGTGCGCGTGTGGGGCAAATGTATTAGACTTCGTACGGCGTAGGAACGGCTACACGATACACACTATCCATGTTTTCGTGAAAACATTCTTTTGCGATATTGTAGCCTAGCGGGGTCTGCAGGATCCGAACAGTAATCAACACACCTACGAAATACACACACGCACACACACACACAAACACAACCACACACACACACACACACACACACACACACACACACACACACACACACACACACACACCACACACACACACACACACACACACACACACACACACACACACACACACACACACACACACACACACACACACACACACACACACACACACACACACACACACAGGGAATGGGGAGTAAGCATTCCTATGTACTTGTTATAAATGGCCAATACAAATATCTTGTATCTTGTATCACGCACACGCACACGTCCAAATTCCACCACTATAGAAGTGAGCCAATGAGAGCGTCCCGTAGGCGGGCCTTAAGTGTACGCGGCTCGTGATTGGCCCCGAGAGTTGTAACACCTCGTCGTGGTGGAGTTGGTAGAGTATGGCACTAGTCTTACGCGGAGACGCGCACCAACAACAACTACAGTGCAGCTTCGCACACAGAGCGTGTGCACTTTAATTTGTTTCGTGTTGGAGTTAGACGATTGGAATTAAGCACAGAGCAACATGTGGACAGTGCGTCCGCAAACAGAGCAGGTTGGTTCTCTGTCTGTCTGTCTGTCTGTCTGTCTGTCTGTCTGTCTGTCTGTCTGTCTGTCTGTCTCTCTCTCTCTCTCTCTCTCTCTCTCTCTCTCCTCTCTCTCTCTCTCTCTCTCTCTCCTCTCTCTCTCTCTCTCCTCTCTCTCTCTCTCTCTCTCTCTCTCTCTCTCTCTCTCCTCTCTCTCTCTCTCTCTCTCTCTCATCTCTCTCTCTCTCTCTCCTCTCTCTCTCTCTCTCTCTCTCTCTCTCTCTCTCTCTCTCTCTCTCTCTCTCTCTCCTGCCCTGGTCTGGTCTATTTGTGTCATTCAGTGCAGACATGTTGTCTTGTGGTGTGTGTCACTCCCGAGGAGGGACCTTTAAACATGTCCTTCCTTCCTTTGCTGGGGAGGGAATGCGTCCAGGTGTGTGTGTGTGTGGGTCACCTGTTGGTGTGGTTCTCTATGGAGTTCATTGTGTGGTTGTCACTTCGATCACACACACACAGAGAGAGAGAGTGAGTGTCTGCTCTGCTCTGCTCTGGCACCCTGTTGTGAAAGTTAGCTTCCTCTATCCAGAATGTCATTTTTTTTCTCTCTCTCTCGGCCAGATCAGAAATACAAATAAAGTGCATAGTTATTACTTCTTTAGTCGGGAGGCGGGACGTCTCATGTCGTATTGTCATGTCGTTGTCATCCACAGTCCATCTTATCTCCTATTAGTTATTTTGTGTGAGAGAGAGAGAGACAGGTCACAGGTGTTGTAACTGAAGACACAACAAAAGCACCTGTGATCTGTGCTCCAGCTGACTCCTGACCAGTGGCCTGGTCCTAGTATTACTATCTCCTTCAACCCCTTCAGTACACACACACACACACACACACACACAGTGCTTGTTATTGTAATTGGGAATGTATTTTTCATAACCTTATTTAACCTTTCAATTACTTTTTAATTCAACTCTCTCTCTCTCTCTCTCTCTCTCTCTCATGTGGGTAATGTTTCCCAGATGTTTGGCGAAAAGCGTTTTTGAGTTTTTTGTTATGTTCAAAGATTGGATGGGTGGGGGGGGGGCAGCGTGGGTGGTGGGGGGGGGGGTACCTGCTGCTGCTGCTGCTGCTGCTGCCTCCAGAATGTTCTTCTTCTTTGATCTGCTGAATGTTGTCGTGCCAACGTCTGCTCTGCATCTAAAACTGGATTCCATTGTTACTGCCAGTAGGAGTTAGAGTGGTGAGTGCTTAGGAAGAGCGAATAGGAATTTGGCAACAATAAAAAACAACAACAAGGTATATATGTTTTAAACCAGCTGCGGTTCCGGCTGTAGTGTGTGGGTGAGCTCTGTCCATTACGGTGTAATGTAATGACATAGTGGGTGTTGAAAGGTATATTAAAAGGAAGTCTATTTTTTGATGCCGGATGAAGCCTTCCCAGACATAGCCTTGGAAACTGGTCTGTGTTTTATGTTTGTCGGCCCTTACAACAATAATAATAACAACAACAACCACCCCCCTTTTCAGTAAGGGATCTGCAAAAATGCTGTAAGCTCCTTCTTAAGCCGTCTCCAAGCAGCGAGTCCTTTAGGAGTGACAATCTGCCAATCTGGCAACCCAAGGGAGGAGGACAGTAGCTTCAGTTCTGTGGCTTCACACAACAACCACACAACTGTTATTGTTGAGTTTTGTGAGTCATGCAGAGAGAGAGAGAGAGTGAGAGAGAGGTAGGTAGAGAGAGAGAGAGGTAGAGGTAGAGGTAGAGAGGTAGAGGTAGAGAGAGGTAGAGGCAGAGAGAGAGGCAGAGAGAGAGAGGTAGAGGTAGAGAGAGAGAGAGAGAGAGGCAGAGAGAGAGGTAGGTAGGTAATTTCCCTCGGGATTAATAAAGTTTTCTGAATCTGAATCTGAGAGAGAGAGAGGTAGAGGTAGAGAGAGGTAGAGGTAGAGAGAGGTAGAGGCAGAGAGAGAGGTAGAGGTAGAGAGAGGTAGAGGCAGAGAGAGAGGTGGAGAGAGAGGTAGAGGTAGAGAGAGGTAGAGGCAGAGAGAGAGAGAGGCAGAGAGAGGGAGGCAGAGAGAGAGAGGCAGAGAGAGAGGCATAGCTTCCACAGTCAGGCCATCAGGCTGCTTAACAAGGGCGTATAACATATAACAATGTATATTTTATTACATTGATTTATATATATATATTGCTCTTTTCTGTGCTGATTTTTGCATTTTATAAATTGCATTTTTTATTTTTATTTTATATTCTTTATTCTATTTTTTATTCTATTTTTTATTCTATTTTTATTTTATCTTATTTTATAACTGCTGTCTGTCGTCGGGTATTGCACACAAGAATTTCACATCACTGCTTTATACTAAACTGTAAACTGTGAAGTGACAATAAACTTGACTTGACTTGACTTGAGAGAGAGGCAGAGAGAGAGGTAGAGGCAGAGAGAGGTAGAGGTAGAGAGAGAGGCGGAGAGAGAGGTGGAGAGAGAGGCAGAGAGGCAGAGAGAGGTAGAGGTAGAGAGAGGTAGAGGCAGAGAGAGGTAGAGGCAGAGAGAGAGGCAGAGAGAGAGGTGGAGAGAGAGGTAGAGAGAGGTAGAGGCAGAGAGAGAGAGGCAGAGAGAGAGGTGGAGAGAGAGGTAGAGAGAGGTCGAGGCAGAGAGAGAGAGAGGCGGAGAAAAAGTTGGAGAGAGAGAGAACAGGTTTTTCAAGAGTTTTAGAGCATAGTTACTAGGGAAAACCCCCCACAGGTAGTGTTATGTGTTTGTCACCAAGACACTTTGACAGTTTTGGTGTCTTGAGTCCAGTAGGGTTTCAGACTTATAGCGCTGGTTGTTCATCCCACGTGTATTGAGTTGGATTCACCACCACCCACTGTTTATCTGGTGGTGGAATGGTCTTCCTGCTCAACACAGAATAAATCCAGGTGATGAAAAGCAACAGGCGATCCACCACCACCACCCTCACCTCCTCCACCACCACCACCCTCTCCTCCTCTACCCTCACCTCCACCACCACCACCACCCTCACCTCCTCCACCCTCGCCTCCACCACCACCACCACCACCACCCTCACCTCCTCCACCACCACCACCACCACCACCCTCACCTCCTCCACCACCACCCTCACCTCCTCCACCCTCACCTCCTCCACCACCGTCACCACCACCACCACCACCTCCTCCACCACCACTGTTGCCACCACCACCACCCTCACCTCCTCCACCACCGTCTTCACCACCACCACCACCACCACCCTCACCTCCTCCACCACCACCTCCACCACCACCACCCTCACCTCCTCCACCACCACCCTCACCACCTCCACCCCCGTCTCCATCACCACCACCCTCACCTCCTCCACCACCACCACCACCTCCTCCACCACCCTCACCTCCTCCACCTCCACCACCACCCTCACCTCCTCCACCCCCGTCTCCATCACCACCACCACCTCCTCCACCACCGTCTCCATCACCACCACCACCCTCACCTCCTCCACCACCACCACCACCACCACCACCTCCTCCACCACCCTCACCTCCTCCACCACCACCACCACCCTCACCTCCTCCACCACCACCCTCACCTCCTCCACCACTGTCTCCATCACCACCCTCACCTCCACCACCACTGTCTCCACCACCACCCTCACCTCCTCCACCCCCGTCTCCATCACCACCACCACCCTCACCTCCTCCACCACCACCACCACCCTCACCACCACCACCCTCACCTCCTCCACCACCGTCTCCACCACCACCCTCTATTACCACTATTAGCACCTGTATTCCTTCTTCTTCTTACTATGTAAACAGTGAGGCCGTGGACGATGTGTGTATTCGTAAGGCCGAGAACGGAGGAGGCTGTGGACTTCTATCTTAGTGTCACCTCCCCTCCCATCCATCTCACTCTCTCCCTCCTGTGCCCACGGTCCGTTGGCTGCTGTCAGCGGCGCTGGGTCCGCTTGGTTTATGAGCTTACGCCTTCCCTGATGTTTTTAGTGCCGAGCGACGTGTTATCACTGAGGGGGGGAGGGAGGGAGGGGGGGGCAGTTTAAACAAAATGTCAAACGAAAAATGGCGGTTTTTATACTATAAGAAATTGGGGAGAAATTGTCCTGCTGATGGATACAGAGGCTCTGCTCGTCAAATACAATATGAGAAACGGAGCAGCTGGGGGATTTTTTTAAGTGGCCGCGCTGATCGTGGACACGCACGCACGCACGCACGCACGCACGCAAACAAACATAATTTCCAGGTGGGATTCATTCAGTCACACCAGCACTTATCTGAACAGGACTTACACAACGTGACCATCTCCAACCTATTATCCAAACGTCACTAACCTACGGCTAAGCTTAACCACATGTAAGCAGTGCAAACACATGAACTACCTCTACATTACATCAGCATTACAGTCATTTGGCAGACCCCTTTTGTCCAAAGCGACCTACAAAAGTGCGTTCAACAATGGTAGACAAGAGAACAACTCGTCCTCACTATAAGTCATAAGTTGCAATTCCTTCCTAACAAGGAAGGAGCGGAACCAGAGCTCAGGTAAAAGTGCAATTTGTTGGAAACCATCTAATCGATGTCCAACCGGCGACCCTTGACCCCAATGTTAATCATTCTGTTCCAGTGTTTGTATTGCTTTCAAACTGGGCTGAATCCAAACCTTAATGTGTCTAAACCAGGAGGGGAGGGGGGTGTGTGTGTGTGTGTGTGTGTGTGTGTGTGTGTGTGTGTGTGTGTGTGTGTGTGTGTGTGTGTGTGTGTGTGTGTGTGTGTGTGTGTGTGTGTGTGTGTGTGTGTGTGTGTGTGTGTGTGTGTGTGTGTGTGTGTGTGTGTGTGTGTGTGTGTGTGTGTGTGTGTGTGTGTGACTGTATCGACAGATTTCTCTCATACCCTTTCCACCGACACTCTACATTCTTCCAATCTCCGACACAAAAGGTATCTGTAGACTAGGGATTTTTGTACTTTACTCTGCTGTGTGTGTGTGTCTTTGAATACTGTTGATCTACAAGCAGAACTTAAGGAATGAATGCTGGCAGCTGTGTTGTTATCTCTTCCCAGAGAAGAAGCATGACTTTCACCTCTCCCCTCCCCCCTCTGGGTTTTGTTTTCCCAGAAGACGGCAACCTTCTAGAACATTCTTATTGGTGTATCTAGGCCTAGTTTTATTGCGCTCTAATGCAGACAGAATTTGTACTGCATTCTAGAGACCTTTTGGTGGACCTTTTGCTGCCTTGTATGTTCATCGTAGACTTCAGCTTAGTGTGTGTTGTGCTGTTAAAGTCACGTTTGGTGTCGTCATTTTACTGGTCGGAGGGAGAAAAATAGAAATAGTAGTTTGTTCCCTCCCAGAGAGAGGGAGAGTTTCTTTAGTACAATGATTCCTTGTTGCAGGCAGTCAAACACGACCACTCTGCTAACCATGACTGCTTCTCTCTGTCTCTGTCTGTCTCTCTCTGTCTGTCTGTCTCTGTCTGTCTGTCTGTCTTTCTCTGTCTGTCTGTCTTTCTCTCTCCTCCAGCTTTTTGTCCTCTGTCTTGCGTTTCTCCTCCTGCTCCAACTCTCTGGATTTGTGGTGTGAAGGATTTGATAATAGGCAGCTTTAGTGTGGGTAGAGAGGGAGAGGGATAGCGAGAGAAAGAGAGGGAGGGAGAGGGATAGCGAGAGAATGAGAGAGAGAAAGAGGGAGAGAGAATGAGAGAGAGAGAGAGAGTGAGAGAAAGAGAGAGAGAGAGAGAGAGAGGTGTCACAGACCTCTCTCACCCTCTCTCTCTTTCTCTCCAGTCCGCCCTCTGTCTACTCTGGGTACCATCTGTACCAGGCACGGGGTACACTGTACATGCTAATACTATGGAAATGATGCCTTTAAGTGTGAGTGTGAGAGCGAGAGAGAGAGAGAGAGAGAGAGAGAGCGAGAGAGAGCGAGAGAGAGCGAGAGAGAGACACACACACACACGTCTCCAACAGGATCTTCATCATTCAGTGTGATCCTTGTGTGCCAGTGAGTGCAGCCGGCGGTCTACGAATAGCCTGCAGCAGCATTTCACGAGTTTTTCTCTGACTCAAAACACACGGCCTCCCCCCCCGTGACCCCCCCCCCCCCCGTGACTCTGGGCTTCCAATGGTTTTTGAGTGTTTTTAAAATTGCGCGACCGCCGTTGACTCATGGCCATTAATTTTTGCCTCCCGTGTCTTAAAGGTGCCTCAAAGGAGTGACGGTTACCAGTTACTATAATTGTGGACTGAGGGTTGGTTTGAAATGCCATAGACGTCGTTGTCGTGGGCCGTTAGCGAGTGGAACGCTCGGTCGGCGGCTTCTGGTGTCATGCGCTGAAAGCCACGCCCACCCCGGGGGGAAACTATCCTTTAGCTAGCAAAAATATGACACATTGGCAACTATGCCAAATAATTATTTTAGCGCCCTGTTTCTACCAGAGAAGGAAAGTTATATTTAGAAATTCAATATTGTCGCTCTATTTCGATCTCTCTCTCTTTCTCTTTCTCCTCCCTCTCTCTGTCTCTCTGCCACTGTCTCTCTCTCTCTTGCCTCTGTTTCTCTTTCTGCCTCCCTCTGCCCCTCTTTGCCTCTGTTTATCTCTCTCTCTGCCTCTCTCTCTCTGCCTCTCTCTTTCTCCCCCTCTCTCTGTCGGTCTCTCTCTCTGCCTCTGTTTCTCTCTCTGTCTCTCTCTCTGCCTCTGTTTCTCTCTCTGTCTCTATCTCTCTGCCTCGGTTTCTCTTTTTGCCTCCCTCTGCCTCTCTTTGCCTCCGTTTATCTCTCTCGCTGCCTCTCTCTCTCTGCCTCTCTCTGAAATCTACAGCAGCTTTGAATGAACTGTGTGTGTGGAGACGTCATGTAGACGTCACCTCAACTCTATGGAGTTCCATGGAATAATAACTACAACTACGCACACACACACACACACACACACACACACACACACACACACACACACACACACACACACACACACACACACACACACACACACACACACACACCACACACACACACACACACACACACACACACACACACACACACACACACACACACGTTCCAAGCGCTTTCTCGTCTCACTCAACCGTCGGGGTATATCGTGAGAAATGTATCTTTATCGTTATTATTATTATGTTTTTGTAATCTGTCCCTTTTTTCCTAAATATCTCCCATTTATGGTCGTGGTCAACAGGTTAGACCAGAGTGGGTTTGGTAAGGCTGGTGGGTTTTAGTGAGAGAGCTCTTCATATCATCACTAACATCTTCTGGTGTGGTTGTGTGTGTGTGTGTGTGTGTGTGAGTGCCAACTCGTGTGTCGCTAACAATCAATAGACTTTTGAAAAATACTTTCCCCGTCCATTTTGGTAAATGGACTTTTATACAGCGCTTTACACGTCTCACACTCGCCCACACACGACGGGCGGAGTCAGCCATGCAAGGAGACAGCCGGCACGTCAGGAGCCGTTTGAGGGGTGAGGGGGTCTTGCTCAGGGACACCTCAACAGTTTTTTGCTAGGAGGAGGAGCCGGGGATCGAACCAGCAACCTTGCGGTTGCGAGGCGACCGCTCTACCTCCTGAGCTATACTGCCTTACTACCGCCGCCATGAGCTACCGCCGCCCTGAGCTACCGGCGCCCTGAACTACCGCTGCCATGAGCTACCGCCGCCCTGAGCTACCGCTGCCCTGAGCTACCGCCGCCATGAGCTACCGCCGCCCTGAACTACTGCCGCCATGAGCTACTGCCGCCCGCTAACGTTTCCCATGTTGGATGTGGGCGTGTACCAGAGGGATAAGGGAGAGCACGGCCCTGCAGCGGCTGTGTCGTTACGTCACAAGGGTTCGCTGGTCATATAAACAACAACCACAACAACAATGACGACGACGACAACAACCACCACCAGGACAGCACTTGCATGCATTGAGGAGATCTGTAGGATCAGATGTCGGAAGAAGGCCATGTCCATCATAAAGGACCTCAACCACCCTGGGCTCCATCTCTTCCCCCCCTACCGTCTGGTCGCCGGTTGCGCAGCATCCGTACAGCAAGGACTTCCAGGTTTATCCACATCCACAGGCAGTGCGCCTGCTGAACTGCTGGGAGTGCTCTGTATTCATGATGCTGCTGCTCTACTGGCACTTTAAATGCTTTTAAATCTTTTTGCACATTCAACAGATGTTCATACCATCTATCAGTCACTTTGCTGTCCTTTTTTTGTTCATTTTAATTTTAATTTTAATTGTTTATGGTATTGTTTTTTGAGATGTTTACTGCGGGAGGAAATGGGGAGCAAGCATTCCAGTGTACTTGTTACAAATGGCAAATAAATATCTTGCATCTTGGAAAAGGAAACGGGTTGTGCTCCGTCGTGCTGGAGGGGAGATAGCCGACACTGGAGCTGAGATGCCCATGACTCGCCTTTCACTCCTTGCTTTGTGTATCAACGGAACACACACACATGCACCCACTCACACACACACGCACGCACGCCTGCACACACGCCTGCACACGCATGCACACTAACACGCACACATTGTCACGCTGGGATTGACCTGTGTCTGAAAGGGCCCCGTCTGAGTCTGCAGAGGGTCGTGGGTATTCTTAGCAGCGGGGACTGAATGGTCATAAATCCCACTGCTGAACTGCGTGCGTAGCACAGGAAGTCTGCCTGTCCTCTATATCATTATAAAGCTCCCGCCTTTTTATAGAACCAATATATGAAGGCCAAGCTTTTTTTTCCATTGAAACTATACAGTATATTTTTCTTTCTTGTGTATATTCTGTTACAACATAAGAGAATGATTGAAATGATTTGCTAGTACAATTTGTAATTAATTTGAATAATTTATTTCTAATCTTAATTTAACAAAGGAATGACCGCAGCAGACAGACAGGCTTTGCAGGCTATGTATTTATGACGGGCCCTAACCCTGGCCACCACAAAGAGCAAGGGGCAAACTCTAGCTCATCGGCCATACCTACGGCAGTTGGTAGTTGGTGTTAGATGCTACTGTTAATGTCAATGGAACAGCTGCCAACATGTTGTAGCGGCACACTGGTTAAACCGTCCATTCCATGGTCATTTGCTACTTGTCCATTACGCAATCTTTACCAATAGCCTACTGTCCGTTTGTTTAGTGTTAAATATTATCTTTCTCATGTGCCTATGCTTTGATCTAGCCGCCACTGAAGTCTTCTGGGCATGTGTTCAATGGCGATAAACTCACCAATCCTTATATATATATATTAGGCTAGTGATGTAATCGCCAAACACACAAAGAAACAGTCAGGCGAAATGCCACGAGTCTTTGTAGACCGTTGACCATTGTGCTTAAAACACACATCAACATGTTTGACATAACCTGCGGCACCTGTGTGTGTGTCTGTGTGTGTGTGTGTGTGTGTGTGTGTTTGTTTGTATGTGCTGTGTGACTGACAGCACACACACACACACACACACACACACACCCCCCCCCCCCGATTTGGAAGTTCTATTGATCTTGATCGGAATCACCTGATTACACCTGGATCCTGAGCGGAATCACCTGATTACACCTTGATCCTGAGCGGAATCACCTGATTACACCTTGATCCTGAGCAGAATCACCTGATTACACCTTGATCCTCAACAGAATCACCTGATTACACCTTGATCCTGAGCGGAATCACCTGATTACACCTTGATCCTCAACAGAATCACCTGATTACACCTTGATCCTGAGTGGAATCACCTGATTACACCTTGATCCTGAGCGGAATCACCTGATTGATGAATTGATGAATAATAACAACACCTTTCAGCTCTTCCAACAGAATCAAAAGAGACAAGAGCCAGAAAAACAAAATGCTAAATATATCAGAAACAAGTTTGTGAGAATGCTTGAGACTTTTGGGGAGATACATTTGTACATGATGCTACGACATTAGCACCACATAGCCTCCACCCCCACTACCCTCAGTGATCTAGTGTACTGTGATGGTCACTCGGATTCCGATTTTCCGATTTGGTTTATTTGTCACATGTAGAGTAAGGTGCAGTGTGGGGGGGGCAGGGGGTTTCAAAAGGCCAGCCGCTTCACTTGATACAAAGTACGTACCTGATGTACGTACATAAAACATCTATGTTTCAGTTTATGGTGCAACCAGAGCCCTATAGCTCAGGAGGTAGCACAGTCGCCTCACAACCGGAAGGTTGCTGGTTTGATCCCTCGGCTCCTTCTAGCAAAAACTGTGGAGGTGTCCTTGAGCAAGACCCCCTAACCCTAACTGCTCCTGACGTGCTGGCTGTCTCCTTGCATGGCTGACTCCTCCGCCGGTGGTTGAATGGGTGAATGAATGTGAGGCATGACTTGTAAAGCTTTGGACAACCGCGCTATATAAAAGCATTCCATTACGATTACCTCGGAGTCTGTCCACACGCTTGATCAGACAGCACACAGGTCCATTGTTTAAGGCTTCTATCCTTCCCCACGACTATTCATAATTTGTCTTAAAATGTATATTTGTGTAAATATGTTCTTTGCGTCTTTGCGGTGCATCGTTTGTTATGATCCAAGATGGATAGCGCTGGTTAGCTTAATTAACGGTTATTACACCTATTAAGCGGGGTTATACGTGTAGAGTTAAAAATCCCATCTAAATCTGAATCTGGAGGATTGAATCCTCTTTATTGGTCACACACATGTACACACAGTGAAATGAGTTTCCTTTTACCGTTTGCCTGGTTATTACCGCTTCATAAGCAGTGCATACTTAACTAAAGTATGTCTTTGTCTCTGTCTCTCTTGTCCAGGTGACCCCTGCTCTGGGGGCTAAATGCTAGGCATGCTTGGTAATGAAGCGCAAACCGCCAGCCACCTCAACCTGGTGAAATCTGAAGTTACCGACGCCGATATCCCGGACGGACGTGGCAAGGTCAAGATGGCGGAGCTGGTGGAGAGCCTGGACATGCGGGAGCTGGACATGGGAGAGGGAGAGGAGAATGACTGTGATGGGAGCTACCTGGGTAGGTGTATGTACTGTCACTCAACCCCAAGTAGGCTATACACCTTGAAGCCACTCGGGGTTTGGATTAAGATCAGATCTTAATCCAAACCCGATTGTACTATTATGCCAGCTCCCTTTCAACCCATTATCTTGTCTTAACTGCCCTGTCCACGAAGGGGGGGGGGGGGGGGGGGGGGGGGTGTGGGTGTGTGTGGTGTGTGTGTGTGTGTGTGTGTGTGTGTGTGTGTGTGTGTGGTGTGTGTGTGTGTGTGTGTGTGTGTGTGTGTGTGTGTGTGTGTGTGTGTGTGTGTGTGTGTGTGTGTGTGTGTGTGTGTGTGTGTGTGTGTGTGTGTGTGTGTGTGTGTTTACTATAAGTCCTGTTGACTTATTACTGTCTTGTACTTTAAGCTGTGACAGCCTCATTTCTCTTCTTCTCCTGCTCCTCCACATCCTCCTCCTCATCCTCCTCCTCCACCTCCCCATCCTCCTCCTCCACCTCCCCCTCCTCCTCCTCCACCTCCCCCTCCTCATCCTCCTCTTCCTCCTCCTTCACCTCCTCCACCTCCTCTTCCACCACCTCATCCTCCTCCGCCTTCACCTCCTCATCCTCCTTCACCTCCACCTCCTCCTCCGCCTTCACCTCCTCCTTCACCTCCTCCTCCACCTCCACCTCCTCCTCCTCCTCCTTCACCTCCACCTCTTCCTTTTCCTCCTCATCCACCACCTTCACCTCCTCCTTCTCCACCTTCTCCTCCTCCTTCACCTCCACCTCCTCTTCCACCACCTCCTCCTGCACCTCCCCCTCCTCATCCTCCTCCTCCTCCTCCACTTCCTTCTCCACCTTCTCCTCCTCCTTCACCTCCACCTCCTCTTCCACCACCTCCTCCTGCACCTCCCCCTCCTCCTCCTCCACTTCCTCCTCCTCCTCCTTCACCTCCTCCTCCTCCACCTTCACCTCCTCCTTCACCTCCTCCTCCTCCACCTTCACCTCCTCCTCCGCCAGGCGACTGCCGCATCCCCTTCTCTGCGGTGTACAGGACGGTGGGCTTCAAGGAGGCCAGCGCCACGGTGTTCATGTCCAACATCGCCGTCACCGCCCGCATCCTGGAGGTGGAGCGCTTCAGCTCCGCCCAGGACCGCTTCAACCTCTCCCACCAGCGCAGCGTCAACAAGGTCAGGGGTCACAAAGTCCCCCCCCCGTCCCCCCTCCGTCCCCTTACACTCACCACACTCACCACACCCTTAAGCAGGTGTCCGCTTAAGGGTGTCACTGTCACGCAGCTCTTAAACGGGAACATAAATGTTTTAAGATAAAGTGTCAACTTGTGTACTCGAAGCAAACATCTATTAAACGTGTGTGTGTGTGTGTGTGTGTGTGTGTGTGTGTGTGTGTGTGTGTGTGTGTGTGTGTGTGTGTGTGTGTGTGTGTGTGTGTGTGTGTGTGTGTGTGTGTGTGTGTGTGTGTGTGTGTGTGTGTGTGTGTGTGTGTGTGTGTGTGTGTGTGTGTTGTAGTCCCAGCCTGCCGTGTTCAAGATAGAGCTGAGGCACGGGGAGTTCTCCTGGGTGGTGAAGAGGAAGGAGAAGCACTTCATGGAGCTCCACCGAGAGCTGCTGCGCTACAAGACCTTTATGAGGATACCACTGCCCTCACGCAGGTACACACACACACACACACAAGACAAACATGTTTAATAGATGTTTGCTTCTACACTAAGACGGACCACAACACAAACAGAGAGAACAGAGAGATCTCCTTTGTCCTCTATTTCCTCTAATATCCTTTATTTCCTCCTGGGATGTGATAAGCTGTAAGGCTCCTGGCAACTGGAAGGGGAGAGAAGCAATGGGTGGACCGTGTCCAGTGCTGTTGGTTTTCTATATTTACGCTGCTTTGCCGTGGCCTCTGCTCTTGGCTCGGTCACTCCACAACTCACCCCTGTCCTCCCAGCCTTGGTATGAATGAGCAGCCTGGTCTCGCGTGCGTGTGGAGGTCAAGCTGTGTGGAGGTCAAGCTATGTGGAGGTCACGCTGTGTAAGGCTACTGACGGTGACCCACACTCCACATCCACACTGTAGCTGTAGCTGGGTGGAGGGGTGGAGGGGTGGTGCAGTAGAGGCTGGCCGTATCAGAGGGTCCTCACTGAGTCAGTCACCCTGTCCACGTCCGACGGACGACAATACATTTGGGTGCTCTAATCGGAGCTATTGAGGTAAAGGATGCTTGTGTATGACACTGGGCTTTGAATTGAATACAAAACACAAATTCTCTCTCTCTCTCTCTCTCTCTCTCTCTCTCTCTCTCTCTCTCTCTCTCTCTCTCTCTCTCTCTCTCTCTCTCTCTCTCTCTCTCTCTCTCTCTCTCTCTCTCTCTTCTCTCTCTCTCTCTCTCTCTCTCTCTCTCTCTCTCTCTCTCTCTCTCTCTCTCTCTCTCTCTCTCTCTCTCTCTCTCTCTCTCTCTCTCTCTCTCTCCCCTCCATTTAGCCACACTGTAAGGAGGAAGAGCGTGAGGAAGAGTGAGGTGAGGCAGATGCCCTCCCTGCCCAGGGGCGGCAGTGATGAGCTGGCCCGGGACGAGCAGGTCTCCAGCAGGAGGGTACATACCCAGTTCCCCCCCCCCTTAGTGCCCCTGGGCGCCAAGGAGCAACCTTTTTATTGCAGCCTCCGTCTCCCGAGTCCAGACTTATGTGCTCCACTGGCGACGTTTGAGAGACATTCTTGGTACCCACTTATCGTTGCCATGGCGCCTACTTCCAGTCATGTGCCCCAACTGTATTATTTCAATGTGATTCTTACTGTGTGTGTGTGTGTGTCTTATCTTAGAACTGTGCATTTATCTTGTTTCATGCACGTGTTAGTGGAGAGTGTGGCGTGTGTATTTTTAGTCCCATTAAAATGCTATGGTGTACCTGCTTTACAGAAGCAACTGGAGGACTACATCAACAAACTGCTCCGAATGGCCATGTACCGCAAATACCACCACACTGTAAGTACTAGGGTTCTAACTGTACCGCAAATACCACCACACTGTAAGTACTAGGGTTCTAACTGTACCGCAAATACCACCACACTGTAAGTACTAGGGTTCTAACTGTACCGCAAATACCACCACACTGTAAGTACTAGGGTTCTAACTGTACCGCAAATACCACCACACTGTAAGTACTAGGGTTCTAACTGTAGAAATACCAACACACTGTAAGAGATTGTTACTGTAGAACGTAGTTAGACTGTAGAAAGGAAGGAACAGGAGGTGTTGACTGCCAAACGGATGAACGGAAGTGTACGACCTCGTCTTCACGTTTCACTGGAGTTTTCGCAGAAATGCTCGCCCGCTTGTTCGAGTATACGTTTGGCATTTGCGGCCGTATCCTTATTTTAACTACTTTAACGAGTGTTATTGGATGTGTTACACCGATCCTGACACGTTCCACACTCACAAAAGGCCCCGTTTTCAACACCTTCACAAAAAAGAAAAATGGTGCATTTGGAGCGGAAAATGTCCATTGAAAAGGTTTCCTGCTTCTTTGTCCACTCGGGAGCGAGGCCTCAGGCTGGGTGACCGTTTGCTTTCTTCTTCTTGTTTTCTCAGATGGAGTTTATTGACGTGAGCCAGATGTCCTTTATCCATGACCTGGGGCCCAAAGGATTGTAAGAGCCTCTTTTTATTACTGTCCACCTGTCCACACACACACACACACACACACACACACACACACACACACACACACACACACACACACACACACACACACTCTCCCACGACACTGTGTTTGAATGGACTGTGCTGTTGTAGTTTCCCCCCCGAGATGCGTCTGTGATTGGACTGTCCGACTGTGTCGGATTGTGTTGGTTTATAATGGGTCTCTTCAGCCAACAATCGTGCAACTAACAAGAAAACTGTGTGTGTGTTCCAGGGAAGGGATGGTCTACAAGCGTTCTGGGGGCCATCGGATCCCTGGCATGAACTGCTGTGGGCACAGCAAGGCCTGCTACCGCTGGTCCAAACGGTTGGCACCTCCTGTCTGTCTGTCTGTCCTCTCTCTCTGTCTATCGGTCCTTCTCCTTCTCTGTCTATCGGTCCTTCTCCTTCTCTCTGTCTATCTGTCCTTCTTGTAGACGTATTATCTGGGGTGAAGGAATCCCGTCTTCTGTGCTTGGATCTGTCTGTCTGACCTCTGTCTGTCTGTCTGTCTGTCTGTCCTCTCTCTCGGTCTGTCTGTCCTCTCTCTCTGTCTGTCTGTCTATCTCTCTGCCTGTCTGTCTGTCCTTCTTGTAGACGTATTATCTGTGTCGTGTTTCTGCTTCCAGTTGGCTGGTGATGAAGGACTCCAGTCTTCTGTGCTTGGAGCTGTCTGTCCTTCTCTCTGTCTGTCTGTCTGTCCTCTCTCTGTCTGTCTGTCTGTCTGTCCTTCTTGAAGATGTATTATCTGTGTTGTGTTTCTGCTTCCAGTTGGCTTGTGGTGAAGGACTCCTGTCTTCTCTACATGAAGCCAGACACTGGAGTCATCTCATTCGTCCTCCTGGTGGACAAGGAGTTCAGCATCAAGATGGACTCTAAAGACACGGAAACCAAACACGGAGTCCGCATCGACAACCTGTCCAGGTGTGTGTGTGTGTGTCTCTCTGTCTCTGTCTCTGTCTCTGTGTCTGTCCATGTAGTCTTATGGGACTTAAAGGTAGCCCATTGTAGATTCTGATCTAATAATTGTAAAATACAAATAAAAACATCAATATACAAACGGTAGTTAAATATTTCTTTACATTTAAATTCAAGGAACAGTTAGGTTTCCATGTTTAAAAAATAAAGCCTCCCCTCCAAATATTATACATATTTGCGTATTATTTGTGTTACCAATGAGAACAATTTAGTAAAGCAGTACTTTGATTTATCTCCCCTGAAAACCAGCATGGTCTCACTTCTCAAGTTAGAGATTACTTGGAAACCGAAGCGGAGAATAAAGGAAAACCAACTGGGCAATTATACCTAAAACGGTTGTTGTTGTTTAATACAAGCAATCATTATGTTTTATAATATGTTTTCACGCTGGGCACCCTATGGCAGGGGACCTCTTACAGGGGGAAACAAATGTCCAAGGACCCCTCAACATCGTAACACCGACTAAACATACGCTTACTACCATTTGTCCTTAGAGGCCATTGGAACTATCGGTATTCTAAAAATGTTCAACGTAAATACTTTGTATCATGTCAATACCACTTATATACTTTGTATATTTATATACTGTATATATGATATACTTATATAACAGTAACAAGACATAATCCTATGACTATGAACAGTAACAAGATGAACAGTAACAACAACTATTTGGAGCCGATGAGCAGGGCCTCAGCAAAACTGAGGCCCTGCTCATCGGCTCCAAATCCACCCTCACCAAGTCCCAAAACAGCCCAGCTCCAAGCATCATCAAATCCACCCTCACCAAGTCCCAAAACAGCCCAGCTCCAAGCATCATCATCGACGGCTTCCCCATGCCATCCTCTTCCCAAGTAAAAAGCCTCGGTGTCATTCAGGACGGCTCCCTCTCATTTGTACCACACATTAAAAACATCACTCGCACTGCCTTCTTCCATCTTCGGAACATCTCCAGAGTCCGCTCATCTCTGTCCCAATCCAGCACTGAAATCCTGGTCCACTCATTTGTCACGACCCGGATTGATTACTGCAATGCACTTCTAACTGGCCTTCCCATCAAACTCCTCAACAGACTGCAAATAATTCAGAACTCTGCTGCCCGGATCATCACCCGCACTAACTCATCTGACCACATCACCCCCGTTCTCATTCAATTACACTGGCTTCCTGTGCGCTACCGGATTGACTATAAAAAACCTTTTACTCTCCTACAAAGCTCTCCACAATCTAACCCCCATCTACATCACTGACCTCCTTCAGGAGTACACCCCCCCGCACCCTCTTCCTCCGTTGGCCTCCTCACCGTCCCCAGCTCACGCCTCAGCACCATGGGTGCTCCAGCTCTCAGTCGCTCAGCTCCCAGACTCTGGAGCTCCCTGCCACTACACATCCCACAGTCTGATTCTATAACAACTTACAAAACCCAACTAAAAACCCATCTGTTTAAACTGGCATATCCCTTATAAACTGTACCATCTTTCTTCCTTTCTTCATTTTACTTCCTGTTGTTTGTCTTGTTTTAAACCCTGTGGACACTTCGTGAAGTCCACTGTTTTTACTGTAGCATATATGCTCTGTAAGGTGTCCTTGGGTGTCTTGAAAGGCGCCCCACAAATAAAATGTATTATTATTATAACAAGACATAGTCCTATGACTATGAACAGTAACAAGATGAACAGTAACAACAGTACCAAGACATAGTCCTATGACTGAACAGTAACAAGACATAGTCCTATGACTATGAACAGTAACAATATGAACAGTAACAAGACATAGTCCTATGACTGAACAGTAACAAGACATAGTCCTATGACTATGAACAGTAACAAGACATAGTCCTATGACTGAACAGTAACAAGACATAGTCCTATGACTATGAACAGTAACAAGACAGTCCTATGACTATGAACAGTAACAAGACATAGTCCTATGACTGAACAGTAACAAGACCTAGTCCTATGACTATGAACAGTAACAAGATGAACAGTAACAAGACATAGTCCTATGACTGAACAGTAACAAGACATAGTCCTATGACTATGAACTGTAACAAGATGAACAGTAAAAAGACAGTTGTATGACTTTGAACAGTAACAAGATAAACACTTACAACACATAGTCCTATGACTATGAACAGTAACAAGATGTGGCATAGTCCTAATAAACCCAGCCATTTAAAATGACTAGTCTAAGGCTGACTTTCATTAAGTGCTTAAACTTTAAATTATGAATGTATTGCTCCTTCATTTGCAGAAAACTCTTAATAAATTAGAAAATAAGTTATCATAATAATATAATTATATTCCGGGTGCTTAGTTATCGGATGTCGCTTTAGATTAGCTGGCTTCATGGCTTTGCTCACACCTCACATCACGCACTTCGGTCAAAATGACCAAACTCGACCTAATTGTCATCGAATTTTCTCAATTTAGCTTGTTTGGGCTTCGCCTGACTTGACGATGTGGACTGACCGGACTGACTGAATTGTTGATCCGTATTTAGCTCTCTAGCTAGCGGAATGGCTGATAAGCCGAGCTTCACAGCAGCAGGTTTGTTTCGAGTGAAGTGAATGAGTCACGATTGACGTGATGTGTCACAATCACATCAGAGTTTCTATTGGCCCAAAGCTAACATGGGTGGGAGTGATGAACACAATATGCTTGTTTGATTGGCGCAAATGGTCCCCGTCCGTAGATATGTCATTTAATTGCCCTGTCCTATGGTTCTCCTCTCCTAGGGACTTCCCTCTTCTTGTGTTCCCCTAAAGTCCCTTCCCCTCTGGGTTTTAGGGGGAGTGGTTGTTCCCGTCTGAAGGCTTAGCTTCAGCCAAGTGCCGTATAATGTTGGCCCGTGCACTGTGTTTAAGATCCTTTTAAAATAATACATTCCACTCGTCGCGACTCAACTGTGCTGTGACTGTAATTCAACTGTGACACACGGGGGACTGCAGGCGGTGGTTCAGCTGAAGAAGAGGACTTCCTTTGGTTTGAAAACCATTAAGCTTAGCTGTTGGACAGAGAAGAGTACAAACAGCTGCATCCGCCTGTATGTGGGAAAAGCTGCTGTGGTAATTAGGCAGGGGTCATCACGATTCAAGATACAGTCAATGGAATGGAATGCTTACTCCCCATTCCCTCCTGCAGTATGAATTTCTAAAACACAATATTATAAAAAATACTATACACAATAAAAGTGACTGAAGGATTCTCTGTACATTTAAAAGCATTTTAAAGTGCCAGTAGTTTAGCAGCATCATGAATACAGTGCAGTACAGTACAGAACAGTGCAGAAACTGTAATGAGTCACATGCATATCATTTAAAATTTCACAGAAACACAACTGTGTGTGTGTGTGTGTGTGTGTGTGTGTGTGTGTGTGTGTGTGTGTGTGTGTGTGTGTGTGTGTGTGTGTGTGTGTGTGTGTGTGTGTGTGTGTGTGTGTGTGTGTGTGTGTGTGTGTGTGTGTGTGTGTGTGTGTGTGTGTGTGTGTGTGTGTGTGTGTGTGTGTGTGTGTGCGTGCGTGCGTACGACAGGTCTCTGGTGCTGAAGTGCAGCAGCTTCCGGCACGCCCGCTGGTGGGGTCAGAGCATGGAGAGCTTTGTGAGGGCCCACGGGAAGGCCTTCCTCAGGGAACACCGCTTCGGCTCCTTCGCACAGGAAGAGGAGAACATCCCTGCCAAGTGGTAGGGAGGGAGGGAGGGTTACAGAGAGAGAGGTGGAGATGGGGAGGGGGGAGAGAGGAGGAAGGGGTAGAGGAAAGGGAGTTAGGGAGAAGAGAGGAGGGAGAGAGGGAGTTGGAGAGAGATGCAGAGAGGGGGGAGGGAGAGAGAGGAGGGAGAGACGAGGGAGGAGGAGAGCGGGGAAAGAAAGAGAGAGAGGGGGGGTGAGGGATCAATTGTGTGGTAATAGATTTGAAACCAAACAGAAACCTTGTCTGCTGCTGAAAGATGAACAGGAAGGCGTGTGAAAACGTCGAAAATAGGTGCTCAAAACCCCAAACAAAAGGTTTCTATTCGAGCACACAATATTTATTTATTTATTTATTTATTATAGTTGTAGTTGTAGTTTAAGTGTCACACAACCGTGTATGTTCATTTGTCTGTCATTTTGTTGTTGTTTTTACGGCTTCTTTATGCCAGTTAGACAGTAACCATGGCAATGGTGATGTAAAACATAAGGGCAGTTCGTACTTTTATTTTCTCTCTCTCTCTCTCTCGTTGAGTTATAATAGTAGACGCTGGATTGTGATTGGCTGCTCTGACCCCGTACAGGTATGTCAACGGGAAGACGTACATGGAGGATGTGGCGGACGCGCTGGAGAAGGCCCAGGAGGAGATCTTCATCACTGACTGGTGGTGAGAACACGCTGTCCCTCGCTTTTGACCAGAACACAACTGGAAGTGGGTTTGGGTGTAAGCTGAAAAGGGACTGGGTTCGATTCCCCCCCTCCCCCCCCAAAATAAACAGTTGGTACAGCCCTAGTTCAGTGGTTCCCAACCTTTTTTTTACCGAGGCACCCCTGAAAATATTTCTCGACCCCAAGGCACCCTAAGTTTTTGTAGATTTAAAAACCACTTCAGAGCTTAAACTAAAAACAATAAATACACCATCAATTGGTTTTCAAATGTGTATTTAATTGAATAGAACATTTTATAGAACAAATAATGTATTCACACATAATAACAAGAACCAGACTAAAAATGTCAACACCATTTCTATGATGAATTCAATATTATAAACAAGCCTACTAAGTAGGCTCTTTTGTTTTGGCGGAAAATAGTAGGCCTACCTGTGTTAAAACACGAATACATATCAATACAGTTATTATTTTACATTTGGATTTCAAAAGAGGCAGGCCTATCACTTAGATTAAATAATAACTTAATAGAATTGGAGGGATGAAACAATGCCCTCTGACCTGACTGTGGTCATGTGACTCATCAACCACATCCCAAATATGAAACATTCTGCATTTCGCTATCCAGATAATACTGATTGACAAAATCATAAATCATACATTTATAAGAAAGGCACACAAATTAACATCCAAACATAAACATTTCTCAGACCGTTACACGGTGCTAGTGCGACACTTGTGCCTGCTTTTGTGAGCAGAGTCTCTTGATGCGTGGGGGGATAGTGGACAGCGCAACGCGGAGGTCCTGCTCCACTGACAGCCGGGTGCGGGTCTTGTTTTTGACATATGCGAGTGAGGAAAACGCCAGCTCGCACAAGTAGGAGGTTGGAAACTGTAAAAGCACCTTGATGGCACTCTCTGAGAGGGATGGATACTCGTGTCCCACAAGCAGCCAAAATATATCCAGACGTAGTTCCCCGTGCTTCAGTTTCAGGGAGCGGTCCATAGATAGCTCTGCGAGTTCATCCTGAGCTCTGCTTTTTAAACTGTGGCTGATATTAATGACAGAGGATTAAACGGATCCCGGAGCCAATCGAAGTCTTCATTCATAGGAGGGAAATATGACTCAAACCTCTCCTCCAGCACTCTCAGGTGAGCAGCTACAACTTGTAGAAAAAATGCTGTCTTGTGCGCTGGGTCACTGGATGTCAGCGGAAACATTTCAATGTTTTTCTTGGCGACTTTATTTTGCCACAGTCTTAACTTGGATCGGAAACCATTGAGTTTGTCTGTGGCTGTCAGGATATTCTCATTCTTCCCTTGCATTCTGATGTTGAGGTCATTGAGGTGGCTAAAAATATCTGCCAGATATGCAAGCTTAACCCACCACGATTCATCATCCATTTGTTCTTTGTAGGGTAAGTCGTGCTCATTTGCAAATGCAACAAGTTCGTCGCGGAGCTCGTAGACACGGGACAGCACCTTGCCCCGTGACAGCCAGCGGACCTCCGTGTGCAGTAAAAGGCCATGGTGCTCAGCCCCCATCTCATTGCACAATGAGCTGAACATCCGCGACTTCAGCGGACGGGACTTGATGTAGTTCACTATTTTCACAGCTTGTTCTAATACTGCAGTGAGGTCTGGTGGCATAGCTTTGGCGACAAGGGCTTCTCGGTGTAACATGCAGTGGGTTATCTGTACATCGGGATTTACCTGTCTCACTTTATTTACAAAACCTTTCACCCTCCCCGTCATTGAGGCAGCCCCGTCGGTGCAAATGCTGTGGCACATCCCCCAGTTTAGACCCTGTTCTGTCAGGTAATCAGCTGTGGTCTTGTAAATTTCCTCTCCTGTTGCATGTGTGTGTAACTCTTTGCAAAAAAAGAAGTTCTCCTCAATGGATTCTCCGTCAACATATCTCACGTTGGCAATGAGTTGACAGTGGCCACTTATGTCTGTTGAATCATCAACTTGCAGAGCGAATTTGCCACTTCTCTGTATTTTTTCAGTTAGGACAGTTTCTATATCTACTGACATGTCATCGATACGACGTTTGATTGTATTGTTGGATAATGGAATTTTATCGATTTCTTTAGTAGCATCTGGCCCTATCATTACCCTGACAATTTCCTTACATGCCGGTAGAATGAGGTTTTCCGCGATAGTGTGGGCCTTTTTTGCCTTGGCGATTAACTCAGCAACCAAATAGCTGGCCTCTTGTGCTTTGTCAGAGACACGTAGAGACGAAAGCATACGTTGACTCTGCTTCTCATTTTGTGATTTCAGTCTCTGGAAATACTCAATGTCCTTGGAATTATAGGAAGGATGTTTTGTGCTAAAGTGTCTTGCTAGTTTACTTGGCACCATTCCTTCGTTGGATAATTTTTCTCTGCAGATTAGGCATTCTGGCGTCGGGCAGTCAGCATCCCCAGTCCAGGAGAAACCATACCGAAGGTAGCTTTCGCTGTACTGTCTGCTTTTAGACTTCTTTTGCACTGCTGTTCCATCACGTTCTGTCATCCCGGCCTGTGTTGTTGAGGGCTGGGGTGCTTCTTTATTTATTGTCACTACGTAACGATCCATCTTGTAATTATTTGGCGCGAGGATAAAAAGCTGCTCTTCACACCGTAAACAATGACGGCTGACGTAAATCATGAGAATTTAAGCAGTTTAATATTTCTAAATCTGAGCAATATATGTTTTATTAGCTTATGAACTCCATTGTACATGTAATAAAATAAAGTGTATATGAAGTGAAGTTTATTAAGTGAGAAAAAAATGTGGAACATAAAAATACGTTTTTTTGCGGCACACTTGGACAGTGCTCGCGGCACCCCAGTGTGCCGCGGCACACCGGTTGGGAACCACTGCCCTAGAGAACTGGTGCTACATGACCAGAGAACAACAGTTGTAAGAACAGCCCTAGAGATCTGGTGCTACATGACCAGAGAACAACAGTTGGAATGATAGCCCTAGAGAACTGGTGCTACATGACCAGAGAACAACAGTAGGAACAGCAGCCCTAGAGAACTGGTGCTACATGACCAGAGAACAACAGTTGGAACGATAGCCCTAGAGAACTGGTGCTACATGACCAGAGAACAACAGTTGGAACGATAGCCCTAGAGAACTGGTGCTACATGACCAGAGAACAACAGTAGGAACAGCAGCCCTAGAGAACTGGTGCTACATGACCAGAGAATAACAGTTGGAACGATAGCCCTAGAGAACTGGTGCTACATGACCAGAGAACAACAGTTGTAAGAACAGCCCTAGAGAACTGGTGCTACATGACCAGAGAACAACAGCCCTAGAGAACTGGTGCTACATGACCAGAGAACAACAGCCCTAGAGAACTGGTGCTACATGACCAGAGAACAACAGCCCTAGAGAACTGGTGCTACATGACCAGAGAACAACAGTAGGAACAACAGCCCTAGAGAACTGGTGCTACATGACCAGAGAACAACAGTAGGAACAATAGCCCTAGAGAACTGGTGCTACATGACGACAGAATAACACTTTTGCTGGCGAAGAAGTGCTTATTTGAGTGATATTTCTCTGCAGATGGGACTCATGCAGGTTCACTTTATCTGGTTCAGTCCAGCGGGCTCAGCGGTTGCGTGGTAGCCATCACTAAAGGGCTGCCAATCAAACTCCTACTAAAAAATGCCGCTATAGAAAACTGGCAAAATACTAGAGTAGCAATATAGCCTGTTGTTGGTGTAACACACACACACACACACACACACACACACACACACACACACACACACACACACACACACACACACACACACACACACACACACACACACACACACACACACACACACACACACACACACACACACACACACACCAACCAATGTACCGCAGGGGAGTTTGTTGTGAAAGATTGGTATCCAAGCCCTCTCCTACACAGCTCCTAGCGCTGCCAAAGCACAAATATAAACATGAACTAGTCCAACCTGCTATTTCTTCCTCGGTCGTGTCGCACGTGTGCACCAAGCAAGATTATTTACTTTATCGCAATTTCTATGGCCCATGTTCAGATGAATAGAAACCACTTGCATTGACACATAGCTTTTTACACATCATTTTCAAAAACGCTGCTAACATTTACATTTACATTTACATTACATTTACATTTACATTTAGGGCATTTGGCAGACGCTTTTATCCAAAGCGACTTACAAGGTGTACATTAGTTGAAGCAGACAATAGCATAACACTGAGGTACGCCAACATATAAATACAGCAGTTCACAAGCATTCATATTAACAAGATGAATAACACAATTTGGTACTGCCAGGTCACCTGCTTAAGTAGCTGTGATAAGAGCGTGTTATCAACATTAAGGATATACACTTGCTAACATATACAACATGCTAAGAGCTATTAAAGTCAGGACTTACATGTCACGTGTAACTGTAGCACGCTGCTAACATGTAACGTGTAGCTGTAGCACGCTGCTAACATGTAACGTGTAGCTGTAGCACGCTGCTAACATGTCACGTGCAGCTGTAGCACGCTACTAACATGTAACGTGTAGCTGTAGCACGCTGCTAACATGTAACGTGTAGCTGTAGCACGCTGCTAACATGTAACGTGTAGCTGTAGCACGCTGCTAACATGTAACGTGTAGCTGTAGCACGCTGCTAACATGTCACGTGCAGCTGTAGCACGCTACTAACATGTAACGTGTAGCTGTAGCACGCTGCTAACATGTCACGTGTAGCTGTAGCATGCTGCTAACATGTAATGTGCAGCTGTAGCAAGCTGCTAACATGTAACGTGTAGCTGTAGCACGCTGCTGACATGTAACGTGTAGCTGTAGCACGCTGCTTACATGTAACGTGTAGCTGTAGCACGCTGCTGACATGTAACGTGTAGCTGTAGCAAGCTGCTTACATGTAACGTGTAGCTCTAGCACGCTGCTAACATGTAACGTGCAGCTGTAGCACGCTGCTCACATGTAACGTGTAGCTGTAGCACGCTGCTAACATGTAACGTGCAGCTGTAGCACGCTGCTTACATGTAACGTGTAGCTGTAGCACACTACTGACATGTAACGTGTAGCCGTAGCACGCTGCTTACATGTAACGTGTAGCTGTAGCACGCTGCTAACATGTAACGTGCAGCTGTAGCACGCTGCTCACATGTAACGTGTAGCTGTAGCACGCTGCTTACATGTAACGTGTAGCTGTAGCACGCTGCTAACATGTAACGTGTAGCTGTAGCATGCTGCTAACATGTAATGTGCAGCTGTAGCAAGCTGCTAACATGTAACGTGTAGCTGTAGCACGCTGCTGACATGTAACGTGTAGCTGTAGCACGCTACTGACATCTAACGTGTAGCTGTAGCATGCTGCTAACATGTAACGTGTAGCTGTAGCACGCTGCTAACATGTAACGTGTAGCTGTAGCACGCTGCTGACATGTAACGTGTAGCTGTAGCACGCTGCTGACATGTAACGTGTAGCTGTAGCACGCTGCTAACATGTAACGTGTAGCTGTAGCACGCTACTGACATCTAACGTGTAGCTGTAGCACGCTGCTAACATGTAATGGGTAGCTGTAGCACGCTGCTTACATGTAACGTGTAGCTGTAGCACGCTGCTGACATGTAGCTGTAGCATGCTGCTTACATGTAACGTGTAGCTGTAGCACGCTGCTGACATGTAACGTGTAGCTGTAGCAAGCTGCTTACATGTAACGTGTAGCTGTAGCACGCTGCTGACATGTAACGTGTAGCTGTAGCAAGCTGCTTACATGTAACGTGTAGCTCTAGCACGCTGCTAACATGTAACGTGCAGCTGTAGCACGCTGCTTACATATAACGTGTAGCTGTAGCACGCTGCTAACATGTAACGTGTAGCTGTAGCACACTACTGACATGTAACGTGTAGCTGTAGCACGCTGCTTACATGTAACGTGTAGCTGTAGCACGCTGCTTACATGTAACGTGTAGCTGTAGCACGCTGCTAACATGTAACGTGCAGCTGTAGCACGCTGCTCACATGTAACGTGTAGCTGTAGCACGCTGCTTACATGTAACGTGTAGCTGTAGCACGCTGCTAACATGTAACGTGTAGCTGTAGCATGCTGCTAACATGTAATGTGCAGCTGTAGCAAGCTGCTAACATGTAACGTGTAGCTGTAGCACGCTGCTGACATGTAACGTGTAGCTGTAGCACGCTACTGACATCTAACGTGTAGCTGTAGCACGCTGCTAACATGTAACGTGTAGCTGTAGCACGCTGCTAACATGTAACGTGTAGCTGTAGCACGCTGCTAACATGTAACGTGTAGCTGTAGCACGCTGCTGACATGTAACGTGTAGCTGTAGCACACTGCTGACATGTAACGTGTAGCTGTAGCACGCTGCTGACATGTAACGTGTAGCTGTAGCACGCTGCTGACATGTAACGTGTAGCTGTAGCACGCTACTGACATCTAACGTGTAGCTGTAGCACGCTGCTAACATGTAATGGGTAGCTGTAGCACGCTGCTAACATGTAACGTGTAGCTGTAGCACGCTATTGATATGTAACGTGTAGCTGTAACACGCTGCTAACATGTAACGTGTAGCTGTAGCACACTGCTTACATGTAACATGTAGCTGTAGCACGCTACTGACATGTAACGTGTAGCTGTAGCAAGCTGCTTACATGTAACATGTAGCTGTAGCACACTGCTTACATGTAATGTGTAGCTGTAGCACACTGCTCACGAAGACAGACAGACATGAAGCTAACTGCTATCTCTCTCTCAGTAGTCATTGAGACATGAAGCTAACTGCTATCTCTCTCTCAGTAGTCATTGAGACATGAAGCTAACTGCTATCTCTCTCTCAGTAGTCATTGAGACATGAAGCTAACTGCTATCTCTCTCTCAGTAGTCATTGAGACATGAAGCTAACTGCTATCTCTCTCTCAGTAGTCATTGAGACATGAAGCTAACTGCTATCTCTCTCTCAGTAGTCATTGAGACATGAAGCTAACTGCTATCTCTCCCTCAGTAGTCATTGAGACATGAAGCTAACGACTATCTCTCTCTCAGTAGTCATTGAGACATGAAGCTAACTGCTATCTCTCTCTCAGTAGTCATTGAGACATGAAGCTAACTGCTATCTCTCTCTCAGTAGTCATTGAGACATGAAGCTAACTGCTATCTCTCACTCAGTAGTCATTGAGACATGAAGCTAACTGCTATCTCTCTCTCAGTAGTCATTGAGACATGAAGCTAACTGCTATCTCTCTCTCAGTAGTCATTGAGACATGAAGCTAACTGCTATCTCTCTCAGTAGTCATTGAGACATGAAGCTAACTGCTATCTCTCTCAGTAGTCATTGAGACATGAAGCTAACTGCTATCTCTCTCTCAGTAGTCATTGAGACATGTACATAACCGCGACATGAATACCGTAACACGCTATCAAGATAGAGGCAGGCTAGCGTAGCGGCTCATAGAATATCATTGAAAACCATGGGAGGCCGAGCCTGCTGCATCGAGACTGTGGGATGTCCTCCCAAACCAGCTGAGGACACCACAGACTGTGGAACGCCCTCCCAAACCAGCTGAGGACACCACAGACTGTGGAACGCCCTCCCAAACCAGCTGAGGACACCACAGACTGTGGAACGCCCTCCCAAACCAGCTGAGGACACCACAGACTGTGGATGCCTTTAAAAAAGGCCTAAAAAAACGCATCTTTTTAGAATAGCCTTTCACTAGATTTTTAAACCCCCCCCCCCCCTTGTTGCCATGCCGGCGTAAACGTCGCTGCTTTTATTCTGTTGTTTTATTTCAACCGTTTTTACTCTGTAGCACTTTGAGTTTTGTCTACTCAAATTAAAAGTGCGCTTATAAATACAATTAATTATTATTATTTATCATTACTTTTTCTGGCATGGAAAGACGATGCCCCAAGGAACACACCTCTTATCAAGTATCCACTCTCCTCTCTCTTTAGAAGCCTAACAATAACCCTGCGCTGTCACAAAGCAAACACCTGCAGCCTATAACCAGCTCTTCAACTTGATACGCAGTGAAAACGGCCTGTATTGGATTTCTCCTCCTCCATCCTTTTTACCACCCCATCCCGCTGGAGCCTCCCTTGAGACAACCACATGACCCCAGCCGGAATCAAACCTCATGTTGAAGTGCACCGCGGACGCTGACGGGGTCACCAGACACCTGCTTGCTTGGTTTGTTTTAATGAGGGACAAACTGGGAGGGGTTTAATTGGCTCCCCTGTCGGGTGAAACCAGAACCAGGATGGTTAGAGGGTCATTTAGATAGCACACATGACACGGCTACCAGCTACAGGCGTGTCTCCAGTGCTTTCCTCTCTACAAAATGGCACCGGCTAAGCCACTGTATTGCCAGGCCGGGCCGTGCTACTTTGTAGCAGTCGACGCTGCCGCAAGCCATTCAAATGACTGCTTGAGGGCTCCTCCCGAAGACAACGACAATAGGGTGATGAGGAATCACGGTTTATTGCAAGGGTTTGTAGTTGATGAAGGAACAGAGCAGATGGTACATGCTAGAGCTCTGTGTGTGTGGTGGCTGGTTTAACCTGTGGGCTTTGATTACCAGAGTGATGAGTCTGATTCAGGCTGCATGAACCAGCCACCACACACACACTGCACAGCCTTGCTTCCTGTTTCCTAACGGAGATATTTTACTGAAGAAAAGTAATTTCTGTGAGTGGATAAAGCTCTCAGAGGGGGTGTATTTCTACAGTGGCAGTGTTGATTTGAAACCTTTACAGACAATGTTTTGCAGTTTATTACACACACACACACACACACACACACACACACACACACACACACACACACACACACACACACACACACACACACACACACACACACACACACACACACACACACACACACACACACACACACACACACACACCCACCTGCTGCTGCTACTGCTGAGTTGTAGCCAATTACCCACTTACAGATTACGTTGCCTCCAGCAACAAGATTTGTTGAAACTAATTTGACACCAAAGAAAGTGGAACCACCCTGTTCACCCAGACCAATCAGACTTTAGATATTTGTTTTCAAATCAGATTTGTGAGATTACCCAGACACATAATTACCAAGCTTGTGTGTTTGAACGATGACCTATTAGCCATGATTATGTTCACTCCTATATTAGCTGAAGAATGTCCCTAACCCTAACCCTAACCGAGATGACGAGAGTCCATTGTGTTTTACATTTACGTGCCTTTAAGTAAGTGCCAAGTGTTTTGTGCTCTCTATCTCCCGACTGTGTGAGAGCATTTGATATGCTCTCTCTCGCCCCCCCCTCTCTCTCTCTCTCTCTCTCTCTCTCTCTCTCTCTCTCTCTCTCTCTCTCTCTCTCTCTCTCTCTCTCTCTCTCTCTCTCTCTCTCTTCTTTCCCCCCCCCCCCTCCCCACACAGGCTGAGTCCAGAGATATTCCTCAAGAGGCCGGTGGTGGAGGGGAACAGATGGCGACTGGACTACACCCTGAAACGCAAGGCAGTAAGTTGGACCTAAAGAACCCAGGGCCTGGCCCCGCCCCCAGAGGCCCTTGTGCCCCGCCCCCTGAGGCCCCTGTGCCCCGCCCCCAGAGGCCCCTGTGCCCCGCCCCCAGAGGCCCCTGTGCCCCGCCCCCAGAGGCCCCTGTGCCCCGCCCCCAGAGGCCCCTGTGCCCCGCCCCCAGAGGCCCCTGTGCCCCACCCCCAGAGGTGCTCTCGTCTACGTGGGCTACAGCGACACCTTGTGGCAAAACAAGGAACCTGCAACAGTAAACTAAACGTGACCTCTATATGCTCCACTACAGGTTGTACTGTTAGGTTGGGTGTAATACACATTACTTACATGTGGTGCGGTTATTCATTCATAATATTCAGCAATAGTCTATGCCTAAGGATGATGGCTTTGACCGTCACTCCTGAAGAATACACAAAATCCAGTTCCTATAGAGATGAGCGCTCACGGGGGGGGAAAGAAGAAGAAGAAGAAGGCGTCGTCGTTGTTCATGTCTCCTTTCTCGCCCGTTGCCCATAGCAACAGGGAGTGCGGGTCTTCGTGATGCTGTACAAGGAGGTGGAGCTGGCCCTGGGTATCAACTCTGGCTACAGCAAGAGGACCCTGCTGCACCTGCACCCCAACATCAAGGTCGGGTATTATGGGATGGCCAGGTTTAGAGAGCGAGGAGAGAGTGTGGAGGTGGTGGAGGTCGGAGGGATAGCGTCCTCTGGAAAAGGTCAAGACCCACCACAATATTTAGTGTGATAAGAGGATCATTATGTTGTTCTCATTAGATTAGATTAGATTAGATTGTAATAGATTGTCATTGCAGCACAAGTACAGTACAGCGAAAATAAGTTGGCATCTAACCAAGATCCAAATGTTACAGTAAAGCGCCTGGTAATATATAATGTACAGTAGTTAAATGGGATGTAAAAACAGTCTACTAGGTATAAAAACAGGTATAAAATAACTAGTAAAGTAGGTAGGACATATGTGCCGAATCGCGGTGCAGAGTTCAGAGAGTTGACAGCTGAGGGGAAGAAGCTGTTCCTGAGCTGCTTGACTTGGAACAAAGGTTCCTGTAGCGCCCCCCGGAGGGGAGGAGGGCAGTCCATGGTTGGGGTGAGAGGGGTCTTTCACGATGCTACGTGCCTTCCTCAGACGCCGTTTGTGGTGGGTAGTGTTTATAGCATTATCGTGTCAACAATGAGAAAAATAAGTCTGTATATTGATTGTTCATTTATCACGTTTTTTTCTTATTTTTCTCTTTGAAGATGTCTTCATGTCAAATTAAATGAAGATATTAATTGTGCAGAGGTCATCACCCTCACAACTGAATCTGTGTGTGTGTGTGTGTGTGTTTTTGTTTGTTTGTTTTTTGCCTGGTCAGGTGATGCGTCACCCTGACCACGTCTCCTCCTCCGTGTACCTGTGGGCTCACCACGAGAAGCTAGTGGTCGTCGACCAATCGGTGGCCTTTGTGGGCGGGATCGACCTGGCGTACGGCCGCTGGGACGACCGAGAGCACCGGCTCACCGACGTGGGGAGTGTGACGCACTCCGTGGCCCTGGAGCAGGTAGCACACACGCAAGCATGCACACACACAAGCATGCACACCACACACACACACACACACACACACACACACACACACACACACACACACACACACACACACACCACACACACACACACACACATATACATACATACATACATCACATACACACATACACACATACACAGACAGTCACACACACACACACACAGACAGACAGGCAGACAGGCATGCAATCACGCACAAACACACAGACACAGTCACACACAGACTGGCACACACACACACACACACACACTCACAGACACACACAAACGCATAAACAGGCACACATACTGTACACACACAAGAGGATCATTTCTGTATAAGCCAATAGGGGCTCAAGGTTCTCAGTTCTCTGATGAAGCTAATATAACGAGGGATGGGCAATGAAAAAGATCTCTCTCTCTCTCTCTCTCTCTCTCTCTCTCTCTCTCTCTCTCTCTCTCTCTCTCTCTCTCTCTCTCTCTCTCTCTCTCTCTCTCTCTCTCTCTCTCTCTCTCTCTCTCTCTCTCTCTCTCTCTCTCTCTCTCTCTCTCTCTCTCTCTCTCTCTCTCTCTCCTTCCCCCCCTCCCCCAGGCCGCCTCCGCCACCTCTCCGTCTGTTAAGGGCGTGGCCTTCGCCAGCGCTCCGTCCTCCAGGGGCGTGTCCTTCGCCAACGCCGTCCCCCGCAGCAATGGCTGCGGGGCGGAGCCGTGCGAGGCGTCCGAGCTGCCCAAGCTGAAGGGCGTCGGCCGGAACCGGCGGACCCGCTTCAACCTGTCCCGCCGTCTGCAGAAACACACCCTGCAGCCGGCCGACAGCGTCAGCAGCCTGGATAGCACGGGTGTGTGTGTGTGTGTGCACAATACTACGATGCTATATGATACTATGCTAAACAATACTGTACTATAAGCAACACTATATACTACTTACTGTATACTATACTGTAAACTATAAACAACACTATATACTACCTACTGTATACTGTAAACTATAAGCAACACTATATACTGCCTACTGTATACTATACTGTAAACTATAAACAACACTATATACTACCTACTGTATACTATACTGTAAACTATAAGCAACACTATATACTGCCTACTGTATACTATACTGTAAACTATAAACAACACTATATACTACCTACTACATACTATATGATATACTACAAACAACACAATATACTACCTACTGTATGCTTTACTTTATACAACACAGCATACTTACAACATACAAAACTACACAATTAAGTGACTGATGGATGGTACAGTAGGCCTGTGTTGTACAGGTGTTTGTATGTACTGTATGTGGGTTGCTGTTACATGCCCATAATGTGTGTGTGTGTGTGTGTGTGTGTGTGTGTGTGTGTGTGTGTGTGTGTGTGTGTGTGTGTGTGTGTGTGTGTGTGTGTGTGTGTGTGTGTGTGTGTGTGTGTGTGTGTGTGTGTGTGTGTGTGTGTGTGTGTGTGTGTGTGTGTGCAGGCAGCGGCTCGGTGCGCAGCCTGAAGACGGACGTGGGAGAGTTGTTGGGAAACACACGCTTCTGGCACGGAAAGGACTACTGTAACTTTGTCTTCAAGGACTGGATCCAGCTGGAGAAACCTTTTGACGGTGTGGCACACAGGCATACACACACACAGGCATACACACACACATACACAGGCATACACACACACACAGGCATACACACACACACATACACAG
>CM051016.1:27017225-27033000 GCA_027704905.1 Muraenolepis orangiensis
GAAGGTAATGAAGTAATGGTATTAATCATGTTTCATTCAAAAATTAAAAAACAAAAATGATGGAGCTAAATGTTGTGTTGTGCTGTCTTGTCAGGACCATGATCAGAGGGGACCACTCCATCATATCTCAGCTGAAGAAGGAGAGTAAGTACACCGGTGTCACCACAGAACTCTGGACCCCAACCCAAATGCACGACTCGAGACAAAAGTCTTTACTGATGAAAATGCAAAGTACAACACAAGAATCACTTGGATGAGGGAAAAGCTTAAAGCTCAAACGCAAAAGACCAAATAACAAAAACCTGACTGTGGCGTGGCAAGACGCTGGTTCTCTGACATGAGGCAAGACGCTGGTTCTCTGACATGAGGCAAGACGCTGGTTCTCTGACATGAGGCAAGACGCTGGTTCTCTGACATGAGGCAAGACGCTGGTTCTCTGACATGAGGCAAGACGCTGGTTCTCTGACATGAGGCAAGACGCTGGTTCTCTGACATGAGGCAAGACGCTGGTTCTCTGACATGAGGCAAGACGCTGGTTCTCTGACATGAGGCAAGACGCTGGTTCTCTGACATGAGGCAAGACGCTGGTTCTCTGACATGAGGCAAGACGCTGGTTCTCTGACATGAGGCAAGACGCTGGTTCTCTGACATGAGGCAAGACGCTGGTTCTCTGACATGAGGCAAGACGCTGGTTCTCTGACATGAGGCAAGACGCTGGTTCTCTGACATGAGGCAAGATGCTGGTTCTCTGACATGGAACAAGACGCTGGTTCTCTGACATGAGACAAGACGCTGGTTCTCTGACATGAGACAAGACGCTGGTTCTCTGACATGAGACAAGACGCTGGTTCTCTGACATGAGACAAGACGCTGGTTCTCTGACATGAGGCAAGACGCTGGTTCTCTGACATGAGGCAAGACGCTGGTTCTCTGACATGAGACAAGACGCTGGTTCTCTGACATGAGGCAAGACGCTGGTTCTCTGACATGAGACAAGACTGGTTCTCTGACATGAGACAAGACGCTGGTTCTCTGACATGAGACAAGACGCTGGTTCTCTGACATGAGACAAGACGCTGGTTCTCTGACATGGAACAAGACGCTGGTTCTCTGACATGAGACAAGACGCTGGTTCTCTGACATGAGACAAGACGCTGGTTCTCTGACATGGAACAAGACGCTGGTTCTCTGACATGAGACAAGACGCTGGTTCTCTGACATGGAACAAGACGCTGGTTCTCTGACATGAGGCAAGACGCTGGTTCTCTGACATGAGGCAAGACGCTGGTTCTCTGACATGGAACAAGACGCTGGTTCTCTGACATGGAACAAGACGCTGGTTCTCTGACATGAGACAAGACGCTGGTTCTCTGACATGAGACAAGACGCTGGTTCTCTGACATGAGACAAGACGCTGGTTCTCTGACATGAGACAAGACGCTGGTTCTCTGACATGAGGCAAGACGCTGGTTCTCTGACATGAGGCAAGACGCTGGTTCTCTGACATGGAACAAGACGCTGGTTCTCTGACATGAGACAAGACGCTGGTTCTCTGACATGAGACAAGACTGGTTCTCTGACATGAGACAAGACTGGTTCTCTGACATGAGGCAAGACGCTGGTTCTCTGACATGAGACAAGACGCTGGTTCTCTGACATGAGACAAGACGCTGGTTCTCTGACATGAGACAAGACGCTGGTTCTCTGACATGGAACAAGACGACCTGGCCCAGAACAAAGGAAGACTGACTATTTAAACACAAGGTAACCGAACAGGTGGAAACAATGAGGTGTGGTGCAGCCAATCAGACAATCAGAATGAGGGGGAAGATAACTGTGATGCGCTGCAGCTGCGGGGGAGAGTTAACAAGGGGGGGGGGCAAGGGGCGTGGCTACCCGGGCGAGTGCTGTGGAAACGAGGTGACAGGAATGCGGAACGTGATAAGGGGCAATAAGGGCCAATGAAGTTGGCAGAGCTGGTTTTCTGTGTCCATTCATGATCAACTCTTCCTTCCTTCTTCCTCTCCTCGTCCCTTCTCCCCTTACAAGAATTACAAACAAAGCCCCCAAAAAAACCATATTCACACAGTTTTGGACAGGTAGTTAGGTGGTTAAGCAGTGCAGATAGTCCAGTTCTCTTCCGTACGTCGGCAGGGAACTGGAAATGTCTTCCTAAAAGGGCAGTGGGCAGTCAATCTTTTGGGCGAGACTCATGACCTCCTCTCAAGCCAGTAAGGGACAGTATGTATAACTTAAGCCTCTCCTCCTCCTCCTCCTCCTCCTCCTCCTCCTAGTGGACGACCAGTGGATGAACTACATCTCGTTCGCCGGCCTGCGGACCCATGCCGAGCTGGAGGAGCGCCTGGTCACCGAGCTCATCTACGTCCACAGCAAGATGCTCATCGCCGACGACAACACCGTCATCATCGGTCTGCCTGTCTGCCTATCTGTCTGTCTGTCCTCTTGTCGGTTCTCTGCAGTTAGAAATTCTTCTTTTTCATTGGAAGCCAGATTGATGGATAGATACTTTCTTCACTCCGAAGCAATAGTGTATAAAAAAAAGCCATGAATTATGATCAGCAGCATGAAAAGAGAATAAAGATAAGCATCACTATAAAAGCTGTCATCCATCTTCACTTTTAATATTTAAAAGTGTCACTCTACACATCATGTGGTCACTTTTTAATCATTGTGTGTCTCTCTCTATGTAAGTGAGTTTATCCCACTGAGTCAACATTTACAAAGATGTAGCCTTACCCTTTAGTGCCCTCTGTTGTTAGATATACAAATTATATCTATAATGTGTGTGTGTGTGTGTGTGTGTGTGTGTGTGTGTGTGTGTGTGTGTGTGTGTGTGTGTGTGTGTGTGTGTGTGTGTGTGTGTGTGTGTGTGTGTGTGTGTGTGTGTGTGTGTGTGTGTGTGTGTGTGTGTGTGTGTGTGTGTGTGTGCGCGCGCCCTCCAGGTTCGGCCAACATTAACGACAGGAGCATGCTGGGTAAGAGGGACAGCGAGGTGGCCGTTATCATCGAGGACTCGGAGACAGTCGCCGCAGTGATGGATGAGAAGGAGTACCAGGCTGGACCCTATGCCCTGCAGCTCCGCTTGGAATGCTTCCGGTGCGCGTGTGTGTGTGTGTGCGCTGGATTATTCAACAGCGATATATCTCCTTATCTAAAGTGGTTCCTGTTTATTGCTGTGATGGAATTTTCTCTGTCTGGACTCTGTGGGTCTTTCTAAAGTGTTAAAGCCTGATGTGTCATTGGTCTAATGCAAATGACTCTCTATTGTCCCCGAGGTCAACTTTTGGAGAAGTTTGGTGTCCTATGTAATTATTCCATTAAGTGTCTGTCTCTCTCTCTCTATTTTGTTCTCTCGCTCACACTCTTAATCTCTCATCTCTGTCTCTCTCTCACCCTCTGTCTCTCTCTCTCTTGCTGACACTCTCACTCTTGCTGACTCTCACTCTCTCGCCCCCTCTCTCTCACTCTTGCTGACTCACTCTCTCGCCCCCTCTCTCTCTCTCCATCTCTCTCTTACAGCACCATCCTCGGGGGTCACAGTGGGGTCACCATCGACCTGTCTGACCCCGTCAGCGACCGCTTCTACAAGGAGGTGTGGATGACCACCTCGGGCCGCAACGCCACCATCTACGAGAAGGTTGGGACTACTGTGGCCGGCCTGCACTCTGCATACATGGACAATACAGTAGACCACCACTAGAGGGCACACAATACCATATAGCAATGTCCGTACCCAGGGCTTGTACTTGTATTTACTTTTTGGCTCATTAGCCAGCCACTGTGGCCAATGGAATGAGCACCCATCATGCTGATGGGAGTTGTAGTACCATATAGGGTCACCTCGACTTGATGTCATTATTTCAGACGCCTTTTGTAAACTACAATGATTTTCTTTTCGTGGTTAACGCTACAAAAAGGTCAAACCAGTCCAAAGTGAGCATTGAGCTCCATGGGTTGAGACGATAACAAATCATAAACTAATGGTAGTTATAATCGTAAATAAAGTGTATGATCCAAAATACCGTCCGGTTCAAATATAATACGTCTGACACTATCATATTATTTATATCAGTGGTGTCATTATTTCTGGTATTATTGTAGATCACTACAGGGAAATCAGCGTTGCGAGGAACAAACCTGTGTGTGTGTGTGTGTGTGTGTGTGTGTGTGTGCAGGTGTTCCGCTGCCTCCCCACCTCCCTGGTGAGGAACATGTCTGAGCTAGAGCAGTACCAGGTGAAGGCCGGCCTGGCCCAGACGGACGGCGCCCGCGCCAGAGAGGAGCTCCGCAAGATCCGCGGCTTCCTGGTCCAGTTCCCGCTGGACTTCCTGTCGGAGGAGAACCTCATGCCCTCGGTGGGCACCAAGGAGGCCATGGTTCCCACGGAGATCTGGACCTAGGGGGGTGGGGGGGCTCTCCCTGATAGGCCCCTCCCCTCCTCCCCTTCCTGAAAATCATGATATAACAATAGAGCAGCCTTTTGGAACACAAGAAGAAGAAGAAGGAGAAGGAGGAGAAGGAGAAGGAGAGAGGAGAAGGAGAAGGAGAAGGAGGAGAAGGAGAGAGGAGGTAAATCCGGTGCCACGGTCAACATGAGGCACTGTGACGTGTGAAGGAGGGGGTCGGGTGTTCTCCCTGTATCAACTCTCCAGGGAGACGAGCGGGGTTTTTTATAAGGGACCAATAGCGTCGCTCATGGCGTGGCGTCTGTCTGTCTTGTCTGTTGGTGGTGAAGGACCAGACGGCTCAGGGAGAGAGACCTGGGTCTGGGAGGACTAGAACATCACCACCCGTCTCTGAATGAAATCCCTCACAGAGCTGCAGCGCATGTGAATGAGATGTTGACTGAGTTCAATACAGTGTTTTTAGTTGTTTTTTAGTTAGTCTCGTATGAGCTAACCAAATTATAATTATAATAATAATAATAATCGTTGTTTTAGTTTGTTTTATTTCTGGTATGGATGTTGTTTTTTGTTTTGAGCCGTGTGTCTCCTCAGTATGACAGAAGGCAGTGGATGACTGAACCACAACAAGTCCTACCAGGTCGGCCTACACTTGGAATCTGACTCTTTCAAGTCAGACACATGTACACACACACACGCGCACACACACGCGCGCACACGCACCAATTTTTTCAAATGAACAGCGCCTCTGACTTGAAGATGACTATGGCCAATTAATCTCCAGTTCAGTTATGTTTTAGTTATTGTTCAAACTAACTTCAGAATTAGTTTATCTTAGAAGTTTGTAATGTGGTGTCAAATTGGATCTTCTGTGGTCAACGTCAGGGTCTGATTAAATGAGACAATCGAATTTGTTTTAATTGTTGTAGTTCCGCACGTGTCCAGCAGATGTCGCTACAACCTTAATAGATCTTAGACACCTAAGTACCCGTGCGGTACTATGTTTAAAGCTTTGCAGTTTAAAAGCCAGTTAAAAGGCAACTTTTAACGAACGAATGTTTCTTGCACATACCCTACACATGAAAGAAACAAAAGATGATGATTCACCACTTTATTTGGGTTGAGTTTGAAATCTAAATGGATTCTAAATGTCTGTATTCAATTCTGGATTATTTATTACACTAAACATTAACATAAAGTGGTGCGGAAGATGTGTTTTTATTATCTCAAGAACGATGGCATGACGACCGATTCCAACCGCTTAGACAAGCGGTTTCTCCTGTTTTATTAAAACAATTTAGGCTCTTTCTCCTTCCATTCGTGTCACTCAAAAGACTTGGCCTGGTGTCCATGTCTTTCTTTCATACTCCAAATATGTGGCCAGTATCCAGCTGTTGTGAAGAAGTGAAGTAGGTTCTGCACCACTTTGTCTGGTTGGGAACACGGTGAACCCATTTAATCATCCGCAAGAATCCCTTGTGAAATTCAACTAACACCCTTTTTAATTGGTTGACTTGGGCTGACCTTTAACCAGTGGCGGTTCATTTTCGTTTGTATATTGTATAAACGTGTATTTTATTGAAGGAAATGGCAACAGTGCCGTTTTTTTTTATGAAGAAGAGGAATAGTTTGGATTATTGGATAATTTTTAAAGGTGGGTCTAAATGTACGATTGGCTCTTTTTTTCTCTGACCGTAACTGGGAAATGTAGTATTTTTGTTATTTTAGATGCGCGGTAAGGATATGCTAACACAGATTGTAGTTCTCTATTCCATAGAGACGTCTATGGAATAGAGAACTATTCCATGTCCGTGTGACGTCTCCGTATGCGTAAGCATGATGGATATCATTTTGTTTTGTACAGTTTGAAATATTTCTAATTTCTATTTGTTGTAAAGCATAATTTAAATACAAAATAAACAAAGCAGATTTTGCGTTCTTTTCTTTCTGTTAACTTTATAAAAAGAATATTATTACCATTGACGACCTTGAGCAGAAATAAAGCTCGAAGTTTAGGAATTTCAATTTTCCCTTTATAAAAAAATGTGAGCACTTTCGGTGTGATGGTTAATGAATTTGAGAATGAGTTTTGTAACTATACTTATTGTTATTATTAGCCTTCTGATTCTTCTGAGACTTTATACCAGAGCCTCACAGCCTTCTCACGGTCTCATTGATGTTTGGTTGTTTTCAACAATTCTTCATCCTTTCACGAGGCTCTTGTCAATCATCCGGTCTGTAATTGGACCGTTGGAGGACTGCCTCCAGTCACACACTCCTATTGTATTTTCATAGCCTCGCCTTAACTAACAATGTCTTGATGATTCCGAAGAAATAGGAAACCGTCTTGAAAGCTGCTTAGCAGGTCTCATACTGGAATATTATTTATTTTCCCAGTCTTAAATGAATCCAACAATAGATAATCACTAAACCAGTATGCCTATGTGAATATACGTAGGCTTATAATGTGGTTGGTGGTGTGATGATTAATTCAAGTCAAGTTTATTGTCACTTCACAGTTTAAAGCAGTATAAACATGAAGTATAAAGCAGTGAGTGAAAATCGTATGTGCAATAATATGTATATATAAATCAATGTAATAAAATATACATTGTTATATGCTATACGCCCTTGTTCAGCAGCCTGATGGCCTGACTGTGGAAGCTGTCTCTGAGTCTATTTGATACCACTTGATACTGCGGAATCGCCTGCCTGACGGTAACAGTGAGTACAGTTCGTGGCTGGGGTGGGCAATGTCTTTATGATGCGTTTGGCGTTTGTCTGAGACTTCTGCAGACTCAACACTTTGCTGAGATGCACTTGATACCATTCTTCTTGCAGCTGCACTGCCGGTTGCTGCAATCTCCATGTCACGGGTCGAACAAAAGAAGACGCTGCCTATTTAACAGTGGCGAAGCGTGTCTATCACAACTTGACCTTGACTGGAGGAGTCACTTTATGCGTTATCTCATTTAGGCAGACAAGATTGTCGCAGCCAATTTACAAGTGTACCATAGTTGTAAAAGCAGTATCCATGTAGTGAAGTAACAGCCCAACACAGACCACCAAACACAGGCTATCAATTAAAGGGACGGTCTAACACGCTTAACGTGAAAAGGCTTAACTTAAAGTTCCAAAACCGATCAATAATCACCATATGTCTGGCATATGTCTCATCATTAGCACTTTCACCTGTCACAATATCAAAACCTAAATACAGAAGTTATGTTACATTAAGTGTTAAGTTTTCCTCTCATAAAGCTGCGTTTAGACTTTTCCTTACTGGCTCAATAGAGAGGAAAACACTCAATGTCACATAACGTCCATTATGGGAGGATTTAAGTTGAGATATTTGAAAGGTGAAAGTGCTAATGACAAGACATATGCCAGAGAAATTTAGTGATTATTGATCGCGGTTTTGTAACTCTTAGTTACGTTAAGTATTTTCACGTTAAGCGATGCAAAGAAAGATCAAGTCAAAACTCTCAATTAAAATGCACAACAATGCTTAACAAACCCAAGACAGCCATTAACTAATCAGTCAACAAGTGTGTGGAAACAAAACGCAACCAGCAAACAACCAGCTCAACGAGACGCAACACTGAGACAAAACCAGCAAAGACAAATGAGTCTCACTCACCAATGATGATCACTTAAAGACCAAATCCATTCTCCTGTCCTCCTGCCTTTCAATAGCAATAGACGCTAATGCAGTGAGTCGGGATTGTCCGGTTCTGTTCCTCGCATAAGTCTTTATCTGTTTGAGGGCGGAACATGTCCTTTCCACAGATGCAGTGGTGACGGGATCGTTACAACTAAACAGATCAGGGCATATAGCTGATGCATGCTGTCACAAAGTCCTTTGCGTTGAAAAAAGCAAAGGAGGTCAGATGGGTTCTTTCCCTGAAAAGCTGTCATACAATACATCACAGACAGTTCTGTTTTCAGCCGAGGCGAGTCAAAGTGCAGCCCGTAGCTATCTGTAGGAGGCTTGACAGTTTCAGGGAATTTACTCCGACAGCTGGTGAACTGTTGAGGGTCCAGAAGAGAAAGGAATGAACGCTTTTCGTGATCTTTGAACCAATTTTGCACTTGATTCAAAATGTTCTCAAGAATGCCATCGTGCAGCTTCTTGTAGTGTGAGCTAGAATCTCCGTGGGCTCTCTGTCCAGTTGGTACGCCGGTGTACCAACTGGACTCAGATATTCAGATATTTGATCAAAACGATCCCTCTGCCCTTCAATGCAAATGCAAAACTCCTCCACCCTGGTCAAACAAAACTGCAGTCAAATGACTTATTCTGTAAGATGTCGAAGAGCACATCTGCATGCGCAAATATTTTGTTAAAAGTTTAAAGAAAAAAGCCTAATTCAAAGTTGCCCAGGTTCGATGAGTATGGCAGCATCATCAAATTCCTCATGGTGGTCAACTATGTAATCAAACAGATCCTTAAGAGCATCCTTCTTTTCAAAAACTGTGCACACCAATCTTGATGCTAAATTCCATCTGGTTGGTGCCACTCTTGGCAGTCGCTTCTGACATATTTCATCAAGCAGCCGCGTTAGTTTTGACGATTTAGAAAAGAACGCAGCCAGGCCAGAAAGGTGTGAGAAGAAAATTCTGCATTCTTTAATTTTAACTACACCTTGAGATAAAACCAAATTAAGGGCATGTGCATAACAGTGTATGAAAAGTGCCTGTGGGATTTTTTCCTTGACCTTGGCTTGAACTCCGTTCAGCCCCGATGCCATAACGGCAGCACCGTCATAACACTGGGCTACAAGTTTGTCCATGCATCCGTGTTCCTCCAAGAACCCAAGGGCCAGGGCTGCTACGTCCTCAGCCCGTTTCTTCCCTGTCACATCCTCAAATTTGACGAACCTCTCTTTTACGCCACTGTCTGTTACAAACTGAAGAACAAACGATCACTGTGCAGCATTGCTGACATCTGATGTTTCATCCAGCATTAAAGCTACAAAGGGGGCTTTACTTATTTCCTCTTTGATGGTCTCACCCATCACTTCGGCAACAGCGCTTATCAAGTCGTTCTGTGTTTGACTCGAGGTTCCAATGAACACTTTAGAAGTGGACAAATGGTAGTGCAAGTCTGGATCATACTTTGCTAAAAATGTTAGCAGCTAACTATTACCACGATTGGCTGATTATCTGCTCTCATCATGGCCTCTGAAAGGTAACTCCTGTTTCCCAAGGAAAATCACACAGTGGATCAGATGTTTATATATTTTTTTCACCTTTTCGTTGTGCATGGTCGTTTCGCTCCGTCTCTGTTCGTCCAGCTGTAGATCAATCCTTGTGTCTCCAAAGGTCTTCATGGTGACCGTTGCCTTAAGATGTCCTGCTGTGTTTTGGTGTTTTTGTGCAGCCTTGGTTAAACAGCTCAGATTATCGTAGCCTTTCCAATTCCCTGCCCTCTGGTCGGTCCCAAATAGCAACACTCCCAGCAGTAGAGCCTCTTGTGGCTAGTAGAGCCCGTTAGCCACGGGTATCGTTCCCAGTTGCTAGCCTGAAAATGGCGAACATAGCCTGCTTTAACTACTTGATTCAGCTCAAGATTGTCAGGTGTTGGACGGCCTTTTTTAATGTCCATCTTAACATTGAATGGTCGTCTTGAAAATGGTTCAGACATCATCTTCGCCTGTTGCCATTTTGACGTAAAAAAAACGACGTAGAAAAAACGTAGCACTAGGCTAGATCCACTCTCGCTCCAGCCAGTATACCTTCTAGCTCCCTATTGAGCTGTGGGGAAATCTGAAAGAATACGCCCATTGGCTACAAATCACGATATGATTGGTTGATCAAATTGTCAATCCAAACGTACGCTCTCATTCAGTCTAAGGGCCAAAGCATGCGGGGAATACTTTGGTTGAAGGATATTCTTCCCAGCAACCTAGAAAAATATCTGATTGGTTGCATTGTTTTTCCAACACAAAACCCCTCAAATGCGTCGTGCATGGACCGAGAAAGACAAACAAATCAACGAGACGGGGACAGGGAGCAGATGAGGCGAGTTCAGAGGGAGCTGAAGGAGAAGATCCAGCAGGGCAAAGACAACTACAGGAGGAAGCTGGAGCACAAACTTCAGCAGAACAACCTGAAGGATGTGTGGAGTGGCATGAGGAGCATCACTGGCTACAAACAACCTGGTAGCCAGACAATAGGGGGGGGTCCTGACCGGGCCAACGAGTTGAATTTGTTTTTCAATAGATTCAATGAGTGGGCTCCGGTCTACCCCCCCTCCCCCAGCTCCTCTACAACCATTCCCCTCCAGCCCCCCAGCCCTGCTGTCCCCCCTCCCCCACCTTCCCTCTCCAGCGACAACATACCTGTTCTCTCTCCCCCACCACCACTACCTCACCCCTCCCCCATCAACACAACAGAGACTCTTTCTGCCCCCACACACGGCACACAGACCTTCACAGCTGAGCAGGTGAGGAAAGTGCTGTGCAGGCTCCATCCAGGCAAGGCTGCAGGTCCTGACGGCGTCAGCCCGAGGGTCCTCAAAACATGTGCTGCCCAGCTGAGTGGAGTCCTGCAGTACATCTTCAACGTGAGCATGAGACTGGAGAGGGTCCCTGTGCTGTGGAAGACATCCTGCTTGGTGCCGGTTCCAAAGAAGGCACGTCCCAGCACCTCTAACGACTACAGACCGGTGGCGCTGACGTCCCACGTGTCAAAGTCCTTTGAGAGGCTGGTCCTGTCGCTTCTTCGGCCCCTGGTCAGATCATCTCTGGACCCTCTTCAGTTTGCCTACCAGCCGAAACTGGGAGTGGAGGACGCCATCATCTTCCTGCTTCATCGTGCCTACGCCCACTTGGACAGACCCTGGAGTACTGTGAGAATCATGTTTTTCGACTTCTCCAGTGCGTTCTACACCATCCGGCCTGCCCTGCTGGGGAGTAAGCTGACGGCGATGAAGGTGGACTCTTCCCTGGTTTCCCGGATTACAGACTATTTGACGGGTCGTCCAGTTTGTCAGACTGCAGGACTGTGTGTCTGACACTGTGGTCAGCAGCACTGGTGCTCCACAGGGAACTGTTCTTTCCCCATTCCTGTTCACCCTTTACACCTCAGACTTCCAGTACAACTCAGAGTCCTGCCATCTGCAGAAGTTCTCGGACAACTCTGCAGTTGTTGGTTGTGTCAGCGAGGGAAACGATGAGGAGTACAGGGGCGTCGTGGACTCCTTCGTTGAGTGGTGTGAGCTGAACCACATGCAGCTCAACACTGACAAGACGAAGGAGATGGTGGTGGACTTCCGCAGGAGGAAATCTACCCCCACACCCATTTCCATCAAGGGTATGTCCGCAGAAGTTGTTCAGGAATATAAATACCTGGGAGTTCACCTGGACAACAAACTGTTCTGGGCCAAGAACTCTGAGGCTGTGTACAAGAAGGGCCAGAGCCGTCTCTACTTCCTGCGGAGGCTCTGGTCCTTCAATGTTTGTAACACGATGCTGAAGATGTTCTACCAGTCGGTGGTAGCCAGTGCCATCTTCTCCGGTGTCGTGTGCTGGGAAAGCAGGTTGAGGTCAGAAAACGCCAACAAGATCAGCAGGATCGTCAGGAAGGCTGGCGCTGTCCTGGGGGTCCAGCTGGACTCCTTGTTGGTGGTGTCTGAGAGGAGGATGCTGCGCAAGCTGCGTAGTATCCTTGACAACAACTCTCACCCTCTCCATCAGGTGCTGACCTCATACAGAAGCACCTTCAGCAACAGACTCATTCCACCCAGGTGTACCACAGAACGCCACAGGAAGTCCTTTCTTCCTGTGGCCATCAGTCTCTATAATTCATCTACCTCGGGTCGTGAGAGGGACAGTGGAGACTCAGTGACCTGAGGCCAACGCACTGTTATTATAATTTTTTTGGTCAACGCACTGTAAATCCTCTCACTGTAATTTTGCACTGTAAATTCAATTTCACTTTTCACTTTTCACATGTCACTTTTTCAGTACTCATCTGAATTATTTATTAGTATTTTATTACTGCCAATTTGCACTATACGTATTGTTGTGTATTGTATATACCTACGTATTACTGTAATAATACTGTAAATTGTGCAATTCATCTATCAATACATTTAGATTTAATTTAGAGTTCATTAAGTTATATTTTGTTTATACTAGTTTAGTTTAGTTTAGTTTAGTTTGTTATTTAGTTTTAGGTATTAGTATATTTTGTGTGCATTTATTCCCCCTGTTTCAACTGTTGCACCTTAATTTCCCTCGGGATAAATAAAGTTATCTTGAATCTTGAATCTTGTAACACTGGAATACAACAGATCAACAACACAGATACGATTCTCATTTATTCATTTTATTAAAATTTTATAAAATTGTATTAAATTGTATTCAATTGTATTACATTTTATTAATACAATTAATTCGATTTGTTTTGTTTAATCTGAAAGTTCCAGGGTCTTCTCTGAATACCTTGAAGGCCCTGACGCTTCACCACTTCTATTTAAACACAAGGAACATAACAGGTGGAAACAATGAGGTCCCAGGCAGCCAATCAGAGGGCAGGAAAACATGAGGGGGAAATTAACGGTGATGCGCTGCAGCTGCGGGGGAGCACTAACAAGGGGGCGTGGCTACCTGGACGAGGGCTGGGGAAACGGTGACATGAATGCGGGATGTGATAGGGGGAGTGGCTATCAGGACGAGGGCTGGGAAACGGTGACATGAATGCGGGATGTGATAGGGGCCGTGGCTATCAGGACGAGGGCTGGGAAACGGTGACATGAATGCGGGACGTGATAGGGGCGTGGCTACTGTTATGTATGAGTTACATCCGGTGTGACGGGGAGTTTAGGAGTGTGTGAACCGGACACAGTTGTTGTTGTTGTTGAAGCCATGGCAGTGTGTTCAATAAACGGTCAACCTAAAAGTCATAGTCCGTAGTCTGATTAAACATTGGCGACGAGGATTATGGATTCTCTACTCTCACCTCTCTCCCCGCTCCTCGCACTGCCGGGCCAACCGCCGATCCCGTGGGTTCGCTGGCTTGAGTCCTTCGAAACGTTCATAGTAGCCGCGGGGCTAGCTGATGCTAACGACGAACGGAAGAAAGCCCTGCTGATACACACGCTGGGCAGCGAGGGACAGCGGATTTTTCGGACTCTCGGACCTTCTCCGAAATATAGTGACTGTGCTACACTGCTCACTGGACACTTTACTGCTCCGGAAAATGTTGTGCTCCGGCGGATCGTTTTTCGGCAACGTCGGCAACAGGCGGGTGAGTCCATCCACCATTACGTGGCTGATCTGAGGGGACTAGCCAGCCTCTGTCAATTCAGGGTGCTGGAAGATGAACTGATACGGGATCAGCTGGCTGAGCACACTAATAGCCCAAAGCTCAGAGAAAAGTTGCTAATGATGACAGACAAGCTAACTTTAGCAAGAGCAGTGGATATAGCTTTCCAGCTTGAGTCAGCAGCAGCCTTAGCATCACAGCTAGCTCCCTCCTCCAGTTCTTTTCCCCCCAGACCCATGCTACTAACTCAAACGGTGGCGCTACCCATGGAGCCTCCCGGGGAGGTTTTCCCTGAGGACTACTTGGATGTGAACTTTGCAGCACGCCAGGGTACAGCAGCACACCGGGCCTGTGGTAATTGTGGCTCATCATCGCACCAGAGTCGCGCTCCAAACTGCCCTGCCAAGGGAAAGAGGTGTCAACGATGTGGCAGGCAGAACCATTTTTCGCTCTGTTCCCTCAACCGACAGTCCACCTCCACGTATGCCTGGGCCGCACACGCCGACGACCATCCACTTAGTGGCCGCCACCTCCCGACCGCTAAAGTGCTGCACAGTTGAGCTGGATGGGGTCTGCCTCCCACTGCTGCTGGATACGGGGGCCTCCAAGTCGCTCCTGAATGTTTCCACGGTCCGGCGGCTCTTTCCGCTCCGAACACTCACCACCAATGCCGAGGATCTGTACGGGTATGGACACTCTAAAATAGGAATGGCGGGCATGATCACCTTTGCTGTGCGTTACGGGACTAAGGCTCTCCCTGCATTCACCTTTCAAGTGTCTCGCCAGGGGGCCAACGTCATGGGTTTTGATTTGTTTTGTGAGCTGGGTTTCACCCTGGTGGACAATTCTGGGGCCGCCATCTTGTCTGTTGGCTCGCCGTGGCAACAGCGCTGGCCTGCTCTGTGCCAGTCACAGTGGAGGAGCTAGCCGCACAATTCTACGGCTCTTCCCTGTTCACAAAACTAGACCTTCGCCAAGGCTACCTGCAGGTTCCGCTGCACACTGACAGCCGCAGCCTTACAGCTTTCGTGACGCATGACGGAGTGTTTCGCTATACCCGCATGCCCTTCGGCCTGCGGGTCATCTTCGCTGGCATCCTGGGCGTGGTCGTTTTCCTGGACGACATAGTGGTTCATGGTGCAACACCGGCCGTTCATGACGAACGCCTGTCGAGGGTGCTGGACGTCCTCGCCAGTCACAACCTCACGCTAAATGGGGAAAAGTGCACCTTCGCCGTTCCAGCCATCGAGTTTGTAGGGTTCCGCCTGACCACTGACGGCCTCAGCCCGCTACACTCAAACGTAGAGGCAGTACTGCGCCTGCCTGAGCCGTCCTGCCCAGCTCAGATCTCTCGTTTCTGGGGATGACGGCCTACTACCTGCGTTTCCTTCCCCAGTACTCTTCGACAACCTCCCCACTACGCGAGCTCCTGGGGAAACGGTGACATGAATGCGGGACGTGATAGGGGCGGGGCTACTGTTATGTATGAGTTACATCCGGTGTAACCGGGAGTTTTGGGGTGTGTGAACCGGACACAGTTGTTGTTGTTGTTGTTGAAGCCATGGCAGTGTGTACAATAAACGGTCAACCTAAAAGTCGTAGTCCATAGTCTGATTAAACACAACAGCTACCTGGACGAGGGCTGGGGAAACGGTGACATGAATGCGGGACGTGATAGGAGGCGTGGCTACCTGGACGAGGGCTGTGAACGCGGGGAGGCAGAACTGCCAATCCTGACACTCCATTACAATAGGCCTATATCACGTTAGATTTGAAAGCCGGAAGTACCCATTAAAAATCGCTGAAGAAGTGTATCCCAAGTTCCGGTTAATGCATTCACCTTGGCATTCACCATGGCCAGTTATTGCTGGACAACATCGCTGCATAACCTTCCAAAAGTCGGTCCAGGCGATGTGGTTCAACTAGTGAATGAACACTACAGTGAAGAAGTCTAAATCCGAATCATACAATTCCCCGACATTGTGTCTTGTGGCTCTATCTGGATATATCGCCATATAACGAAGGCAATTTTGTGTAGGAGCAGAGGTATGCCTATGTATTTAATATAGGCTATTTAT